>JAKWBI020000243.1:0-66105 GCA_022664585.2 Zalerion maritima | reverse complement strand
CAGGGCTATATAACTTTATTTTTATAAATTTTATTATACCCTAACCTTTATTTTCCCCGGAGGGTTTATTTTAATTAGTAGTATTTAAGCTTTACTTTAAACGATTTATAAAATAAAAAACGAAATATTTATTCCCCCTTTTTATATAGTTAGGAGTTAATCGAGCTTAAGGAGCCCGCCTAATCCTTTTAAATTGGCGGCGCTGGCCATGTTTAATATTATAGGCCGTATTTTTCGCTCTTACCGCCTCCCTTTTTTAAACTTCCTTTTTTTTCTCCTTTTCCGTAACCTTTTACTTAATATTCCTTTTAATAATAACCTACCCCGGGAAATTCTCGGTATAGGTAGGTTATATATTAAGTCCGGGACGGGGTAAATAGTATTAAACGAAATAGGACCTGGGGTTCTCCGGCCGGTGGGCCCTTTTTTTTATTAATAAACGGCGTAAGGGCTTTTTAATAATCTCCTTTTTAAACATTTTAAAATTATTATCCACCTTAATATTAAAAAGCGGCCTATATTATCCTTTATATACCCACCAGCGCTGATTAGTATATAAAGGGAGTTAGGATTATGGCGATTATTTAGGGGTCGGAATTATATATGGGGAAAATAAGGTTATTTTTAAGGGTGGGGATAAGGGCAGCGATTAATAATTAACGGGGGGTGCGCGTATAATAAAGCGTGCGAAGGGTAAAAAAGGAAAAAAAGGGGTGCGTAATAATAATTTAAATAGTTTTAATAAATTAGGCTTTTATCCCGGTAATATATGTTCTCTTTTAAGAGATTTATAAGGGCGGTTATTACCCCCTTTTTTTTCCAAGGCCATTTGGCCCTTCCGCCTTTGGTGTATAGGATTAATTATATAAATAAAATCCAAATCCATATTATTTTCCGATTTTAACTTTATTATATCCTTTTGGTTTTCCGTATAAAAATTAAACGGGTTTACCCCCTTATAAGCTATGGAATTTACCCTAATATTAGGGAGTTTAGGGTATATTAAAGGAGGCTTAAGGCCCATATAAACGTTAAATATATAAAAACGTATTCCGGCAATATTTATATTCGTGTTTAGGTTTTACCACTCCTTATTATTAATTAAATAGCCCTGGGGATTATTGCCTTCCGTTATTATGCGTAAAAAGACCTTATACCGAGCAGTAGCGCTAATTTCCCTTTATAATCACCCTGCTTTAAGGAGGTTCCTTAATAGGTTAAGGCCTATTATAAACCTTAAATAATTTATATAAAATACCTTTACCTAATTTATAAAATGCCTTATATAATTATTGGGCGGCGGCCCAAAGGGATATAATATATGGTTCCTTTTTTCTTCTCCCCCTATACCTAATTCTAACTTTTAAAGGCGGTATTATAACCTCTTTCCATTATCCTTTAATTTTTAAAATATAAGGGCCTTTTTATTAATATAAACCTCCCTTTTTATTCGCGTATAAATCCACGTTATTTTTTACTTATAGATTATAATTCTAAGCGTTTTTAGTATTATAAGGTATTAAGATTGGTAAAAGGGGTTGATTTGTATAAAGATAATTATTATAAAAAGGACCTTAGGCTAAAGGCCGTATTTTTTAAATATACCCTTATTGGTTTTATTTTAAAATATCGCCGAAAACCTTATATAAACCTCCCATGTATGCCTTTTATAATCCTCTTTTACATTCTTTGGTGCAAATATAATAAGCATTATACCCCTCTGGTAATTTTAAATAAAGATTATTCGCGGGTCTTTTTACCCTTTTATTATAGGATTAACCCTTATTTTTATTATATTAAGCAGATTATAGTTTTTAAAGAACGGGTGCTATAAGGGAATTATAAGGGCCGCCTGGTTTTTAATAATTGGTATATTTTTAGGTTCCCTTAAAGGTTTAAAATCCGTAATCGTAAACCTAATATTATTTACCCCGTTATATATTTCGAGGTAATCCTTATAAATAATTAATTATTAATGGGAAAAAGGTTGGTCGTATTTTAATAGCTTAATAATATTATATATATATACCTAAGTATTTATAAAAAACGCTTTAATAGTAATAGGCCTTCGGAGCCGTTGGCAAAAGCGGTTATTCTTATAACGGTCGATAGGGTTAAGCATATTTTTAATAATTATGCTTATATTTTTTTAGGCAATTTTTTTAAGCTTTGGGTTATTTATATATAAAATATACGAGGGGATTAACCCTTCCTAACGGGCCTGGTTTTTATATAAGCGCTAAGGTTTAATAAGGGCTTTTATATAAAAAATCACCTTTTAGGATAATTTAAATAAAAATTCCGATTAGTATTTAGGCATTTAAACGCTAGTTTCGTTTTTTAGCCTTAACCCTTTAAAGGTATAGTCTTCCCTTATTAAAATAATATTATTTAGGGCTTTTTCGCTTTATTAGGTAATAATAAAAAATAAAAGGTATACTTGGATTAAAGTTTTTAAATTAAAAGGGTTAAAAAAGCATTAAATGCCGGGGGCTAGGCTAAGGGTAATATGAGCTTTTAAAGGGCAAGGGAATTTAAAAATAAGGAATTAAATTAAAATGGAAAATAAGCTAAGCAGGATTATATTATAAAGATTTAAGGCTGGAAAATAATATGGTTAAAAGAAATCGAGGAAATATGGGGGGGAAAAAAGGGGGTATTTATACTTATAAGGCTTAAATATATTGGCGGGTTTTAAGTAAGCGGTGGTATTTTTTTAGGTAAATAGGTATTTCCTCGAGCGTTTTTATTATTACCCTTTTACCTTATTACCCTTATAATTTTTATAATTTTTATAATTATTAACGGGCCTCCTATTTTTAATCGGATAATTATATAAGTATTTTGGCCTAATTTCTTTCCCTCTTTTTTTTCCTATACCTTCGATAATCCTTCCTCCTATATACTTTTTATCGGTACCTTTCTTCTCCCTGCAGTGCTTTTTCTTTTATATATTCCTCGCTTTTTTCCCTTTTTTCGAGCCCTTTTTCCCTTAAACACTCGCTCCTTTTATTACCCCCTTTTTTTAATTTATTCCCTAATCCTTTTAAAATATATCCCATTTAAACCAGAGTGATAATAAGGAGGTTTATAGGGGGCTCCCTAATCTTTTGGCTTTTATTCGGCGTTTATTAACGGCCAATAGGCCTCCTAATTTTTTTAAATTTATTATACTTATAAGCCAGCCTTTTTTTTTTTCTATACCTTATCGTATAACCTTTATTCTCCCTTACCTTTATATTTTTTTTCCTTTTATAAAAGGGCCCGGAGCTCGTATTACGAGGAGCCGTACTTGGATTATTAAATATTTGGCTTATAATTAGGCGGCCTTTTTAATTAACGCTATTTTTATTATTACCCAAAGCCTTTCTCCAGGTATATTTTTCCTAAATTATTAATTTTATATAGGGCTATTTAATTCTAATTTCCCTGGTAATTACTCCTATTCCTTTTCTTTTACCGGTTAAACCGCGAGGCCGTATTAATCGGGTGCTTTAAAACCTAACCACTGGTTCCAGCGGCTTTACTCGGCTCCCTTTATCCCCCCTATCGCCTTATACCTGTTATTAATTTAACCTTATATAATAAACTAGCCCGGGCCTTTTTTCCTAAGGTTTATTTAAAAGGTCCTCCCTTACCTTTTCCTTTAGTTTAATCCCCTTAAATTAATTATCCTAGCATACGGTTGCGGTTTTTAAAGTTAAAATGCCTTTTAAGCACGATACCGTTTAGGCTTTCCAATTTAATATCCTTTCGCCAAAATTATCCTTAAACCTTATTAAAAAAACCCGGTTTAAACCGGTTTCCAATTTCGTTTATAAGGTTTATTCCACCTTTATACCCTTTTTATTTTTATTTCCTAAAACTAAGCAGGATTAATTATCGTTGCTTTTTTAAAATATCCTTCGTTATTTATAATTTGGCCTATTTAGGGACCCTTTTTTAAATTATATTTATATGGCCATATATATTAATCTGGATATATTTAAAACCCTTTTTAAGATTACTAGCCTGGCCCTTATATTATATAAAAGGGTTAATCGGCCTATTATTATTCCCATCCCATATAAAGGCTTTTTAAAGTAAATTATAAATGGTTTATATTCCTTCTTTCGCTTTTATTATTAATAAGCACTGGCCGTATAATTTAAAGGTATGCTAAATAAAAAACCTTATAAGTATTATACCTTCGGGTAGGCGAATTATTTTTAAGGCTAAAAGCCTAATACTTTTATTTATTATATATTTCCCTTTTTTAAATATATTTCCATTTTTAAGTATACCGGGAATAGGTATAATAATTACCTTTGGTTTAACGAAATTTATATAATCGAAAATAAAGGCCTTAAAAAATATATATTAGTTTTAAATTCCGATCCTTTTTATAATAATTATACCCCTTATAAGAAATTCCGTATTAAGAAATTATTTAGCGATACGGTATGGGAGTAGGATATTAAGTACTGGGAGAATTATTTTAAAATTATTTTCGGCGGCCCTAATTTTTTAAAGATTATAAACGTTTTAAATTTAGGGGCTAAAAATATTCCCGGCCTAATTAAGCCTTTTATATAACCGGTACAAGGGTTTGGTTTTTTTAGCGCTTATAATTAAGGGGGTGGCCGAGGTAAAGTTCCTAAAAAAAGTAATAATAATGGTGCGGCGGCCTTTTAGGTTTTTGCTTATTGCGAGGGTTTATGCTGTTGTAAAAAATAAGGGGTATTATAAATTTTTTAAAATTAAACCATAATTTCTTTATCCCGCGATTAATCCTTTCGCTATTATTAAAATAAAAATTATAATATACAGGATTATCCAATGGCGTCCTTTAATATAAAAAATTAAGTTTTTTTTATAAAGGAATTTTTACTTTTATATATAGCCCTTTAAATAAGGATCCCGCCCTTTTTTTTTATAAATTAAATAAACGAATTAAAATTTAAATAGGTAATCTTTTTTTAAAATTAAAAAACTATTTTTAATTACCATTTATAAATGGTTTAAAATAAGGCCATTTGGTATAATATAGGAACGGGAAAAAAAAAGTGTAAAAATATTTCCTTCCAGATTTTTAAATTAGGGAATATGGTTTTCTTTTTATATATATATATATACCTTGGGTTATTAACGGAGCTTTAGGTATATAATTTCTGCTGGGTCCTTTTATAATATTTAATTTTAAATTGGTTGGGGTTTATTATTATATAAGGGAGGGGATATAAAAAAAGGGGAATTTCTTTTTATATGGTAATTCCTTTAAAGGTCTCGTAATATTATATAATTTTATTCCTTTATAAAAGGAATATTACCGAATTCTTCCGTGGTTATTATTAGGATTTGGAATTGTACTTTTTTTATCGTTTTTAAAAAAGGTACTTTCCCCCATTTCCGCTTTTTATTCTTTAATTCTTTTATATTGCGTGGTTTTTTTAACCGTAATATTATAATAATACGTTCGGTTAAATTGTTTTTTTCCTTTTAATTATTATTATAAAATATTACCGTTTGGCATTGGTCCTTACCTAAACTTTTTAATATATTATTCCCAATATAGTTTTCCGAGCCATCCTTTTTATTATTTAATCCTATACAGTCCTCTCCTAATTTATTATTTTATTTTAAATAAGGTTCCCATTTTTCCAGGTATTATTATTAATTCCTGCCGGCTTACTTTACCATCCGTTTTTTTAAATAAATTTCTTAATTTTATTATTCCCGACTATGCGTTTAAAGGGAGGGCTTCCTTTATAGGGTTCCCTAAACTGCACCGTTTTTCTTTTATTTAAAAGTTTATGGATAATATAAGGCCTTATTTATTAAGGGTTTTACTTATCCTTTATACTTTTAACCCTTATAATTAGTATTTATTATAATATTAAATCCCCTTCTTTTAATAGGATTTTCCTTATTTTTCCGTTATTTTTCTTATCCATATACTTGGCCCTGGTTTCCCTATTCCGTTGTAGGATTTAGGCTACCTTTACCAAATCCGTTTTTTTCCGTTCCATTATCCGGCTCCTTTTTATCAAAAAGTCCGCGTACGGTATATTACCTTTTTAATTAATTATTTTCCAGGTAGGGAGCGCCATTTTAATAAAGGTGATTATTTTTTAACCGTATAATAATACGTATAAGGAGAATTTTATAATTTAATTTATTATAACTTTTTACGCCATTAATACCTTTAGGTATATATTAATTTAATTACCGCTTAATTTTAATAATGCGTCCCTAATATTTAAATAATAATGTTTTATTCCCCTTTATAATTATAAATTATATACCGATACCGTAATCTTGGCCAGGCTTATTTGCTTTATAAGCTTATTTAAAAATCCTCGGTTTTTTAATTCTTTATTAATTACCAATTTCCCATATATCCCATACTTATAAATTATATTTTGCCAAACGAAATTGGCCATTTACCCTGCGGTGGCTTTTTATAATGGTTGCCCTTTAATCCATTTTATTAAATTATATTTGGCCTATATAATATAAATATACCCTTTTTTTAATGGTATTTAAAAAATATTAAGCGAAATTTTAAAAAAAAGGGTTGGAATAAGGTTAAAAATCTTTAATAGTATTTTAGGCTTTTAAGGGTTTTGCTTTTAATAGGTTGGGCAGGTTTTTAATACCTTTTATACCTATTTCCATTATCCTTTTTAATAATAATATTAAATAATAAAATTAAATATAACGTTCCGTTTTTTATACCCTTTATAAATATAATTACTTTAAATAATATATTTCCGGGTTTGATTATTATCGATTATTAATTATAATTATAATTTGCCCCTTAAGGTTTTACGCCAAAGTTTTTAGTCCTTTACCAAATAATTTAAAGCCTTTCTTTTTTAATAAAGGAATAATTTATAAGGAATATCGCTCGGTTTTTTTAGGGTGGTAAAAAAATACGCTGTTTTTTGGGATTTATTATTTTATATTTTTCCTCCCAGAATTTTAATATTCCTCTAATTTTATACAGCCTTAAGTATATATAATTACGCATTAATAAAATTTTCAATATTTTCCTTTAATTTATTGCTTTTTTTATTTAAGGGTCCTGGGGGTTTTTATAATAATACGTTTATTATAGCGTTTTTATTTCCTAATATATACTTCATATTAAAATTAAATTACTATATTTATATAATTTATTTAATAATAAGTGCTTCGGGTAAATTAATAATATTATTATTAAATTAATATATTATATTAACCGTATTTATCCTAAGGGTAAAATGCGCGCCGTATAGGTAATTCCGTAATCGTTTTAAAATTATAAATAGCCCCTTATATTTTAGCTTGGCCGAATAATATATTCCTTCGGTTTTTTTTTAATAACCAAACTCGTACCTTACCATTAAAACCTTCCCTTTTTTTTTTTGGCCGATTTATATTCCCCATCCGGTTCTTAATATATTTACTTTAATAATAATATACCCTGCCTCCGGGAAATAATTAATTTTAATTGAAACTGGGGGTAATATTAGGGTTTATTTAAGGATTTCCGTTATTCTTATATATTTTTCCTTTTAAATAAACTGCGCCCCTATACGGGTAAATTCGTATAAGGGTTTAATAATATAAATAAAATCCTTAATAAATATTCGGTAAAAGACCACCATATTAATAAATCTTTTAATATCCGATGTATTTTTAAAAACCGTTTATTTTTTAATTTTAATAATTTTGGCCTGTTTAAAATTACGGCCATTCGTTCCGTATATAAAACTTATTATTACAGCTGATTTTTGGTACCATTTGGATTTAATTATAAAAATTATAATCCCGGCCAGTTTATTTTATAATAGTACTTAATTTAAGTTTTTAATATATTCGGCCATATATTACCGTACCCCTGGGTAAATTTCTTATTTATTATATATAATAATAAAACCTTTAATCGTAATATTATCGATAAGTGTTTTGTATATTATTGGAATAAGACTTAAAATAATAATGGAGATAATTCTGTAAAATTAAGTAATATTATTTGTTCCTTTTTACGGAAGCGTGGTTATTTTAAATAGGCCGGCGAATATTATAAAAATAATAAGATTTCGGGATTTTGGATCGAGTATTATTTGGTCGTATTCGGAATAGAAATCCAGGAGTAAAATAAATTAATAATAGATTATATCCTTTATAAATTTATTAATAATTGGAGGTATAAAAGTATTACGAATTATAATTAAATTAAGCCTTTTCGTTAAATTAATTAAGCGGTATTTCTTATTCTTTTTTTTAATTAAAAACCAGGGGTTACGGTACGCCGCTTAGTTTGGCTTAATTATCCCCTTTTTTTTTGCTTTTCGAGTATTTCGATTACAACCGTTATTAATATTTTAGGAATAGGAATATTTTTAATCTGCCACCCTATATAAGGTACCGTATCGATCTTTTAGGGAGGGGTTATATTAAGGTTAATTTTGCCTAAATATTCCTAAAACCATTTTAATATTTATTTTTTATTTATAAATATATTTATAAATATCCTTTATTTTTCCCCTTATAATTCCCCGAGAAATTCTAAAATTTTATTCCTCCTTTTTAATATAAGCCTGGTGCCGCTATACCCTGCCTTATATAATTATGGGCAGATATATTTACTTTATTTAATATTATTATAATCTTTTTTTAATGGCTTGTTTTTTTCCCACTTTTTTTTATACCAGTCCGGGTTTACGGGGGCCGTTTTATACCCTACTCGAGTATTTACGGGCTTTATTTTATCCGTCATACGCTTATATATAATAAAAATATTAATAATATTAATATTATTAAGGGGAAATACCTCCTGGGCTTTACCAACGCTTAGGATTTTATTAATAATAAAGTTTTATATCCTTTTTTTATTATTTCGCAGCTCCCGATTATTACCCTTATAATATTCTCCTGGGAAAATATCCAACCTTTTTTTGGCAGTTTTTTTTTTATAATTAGGGTTCCGTGGGTAATTATAAGGCTTCTTACGCCCCTGCCCCTTTGGCTGGTAAAGGGTAATTTTTATATTTGGTTTTCCGGTCCAGATTTCTTTATTTAGGAGGTTTTTCCCTTTTTACGGCCTATTAATATACCCCTTTATAAGTATATCCTCCTTAAATTTTTTTATAAGGCGCTTAATTTCCTTTATAAAAAATTAGACTATTATTTTTTTATTATCCGAATTTAAAACTTTTATTATATAGGCAGGGATTTTGATTTTACCAGTACGGGGTTTCCCTAATCCTATACTGGCCTTTTTTTTTTATTGGTCGAATTATAAAGGCTTTTTGCATTTTTTTAAAAACCTTTATTTTTTAAAAATAAATATTACGGAGTATTTTTCCACGTTTTTTTTTTAGGGTTAGGTTTATAATAATAATAATATAATTACTCCCTTTTATTTTAAGCTCCCCAATTAATACGTTGCGCTTTTTATTATGGTATTATTTTTACCCCATTATTATAATAAAAGGTATTCTTAATATTATTTTTGGCGCCCCTTTTTAATCTTTTTTTGGTATAAAGAAGTTTTACGCAATATGTTTAGGTTTTAAAGAAATATGCACCCATTACCGTATAATTAAGGCTAAATTGGTTTTTTGGCCATTATAATCGGAAAATATAACTTACGCCTGGTAAGCCTTAAAGCCGTATTCCTAAGCGTAGATTCGTTTTAAAATATTAATTTCCGCGCCTATATTTATAATAATCTTGGCCAGCCTATTTTTTGGCCCTTTTATGCGTATTAATAAGTACGGGCTCGGGTAAAAGAAAAAGGGGATTATTAAGGGGATTAATACCAATGGGTTAGGAATATTAATTAAATAGGAGATTGCCTTGTTTCCCTTTAATATTGCCGCTTTTAGGCCTTTTGGTAGGCTTATAAATAAGACCCTAAAGTTTATGTATTCGTATTATTAATATAGTTAAATATATATAAGGTTTATAAACTTTAATTTCTCCGGGGGTATATTATTAATAAAGCGTATTTTTATTTTAATTACCTGGTGAATATTAGGCCTGTTTAAAATTACCTATCGGTATCCCTTTGGCTTTTTACCTTTATAAATAATTTTATTAATAATTTCCTTTACCCTTATTTTATTTACCAGTTTTTTTTATAATATTATCCTTATAAATTGCGATATTTATAATACCTCCGTAATTATTAACCCGTAAGGCCTTTTTATAATTTTTATAAATTATTTTTCCATTATTTTTTAAAAAATTAAGTCCGTAAACTTTAGGGGGTTCTTATACTTATTACCTAAGGGTGCCTTTTTTTCCTCCTATATACTGCGTTTTATCTTTTCCTTTATTACGCCCAATACTTTTTCGTGGCCAGGATCCTTTTGTTTTCCTTTGGCGCCTTTTTTTTCCCTAACCGCTTTAATCTTATCTTCCACTTTTGCTTTTTTGGGGGGCCTGCCTTATTCTTTTTTAATTCTTTCCTAATTATAATTAAAAACCGATTGCGCCGTTTTATTATAAATATTAATAATAAGGGTTTCCATTATTATTTTCGTTTCCATATTTTTTTAACTTTTCCACGAGTATTTCTTAACCATTATTACCTTACCTTTTATTATAATAAATGATTAATTATTTTAAATATTATTATTTTTAGGGATTTTATAAACCTTATCGGTTAGATTTATTTATGGCTGGCGTATTTAAGGTACCTGGTTTTTTTTATTAATTAGGCCAGGCGTATTTTTTAAAAACCAGGGATTTTTTATAATTATATTTTAGGCCTTTTATACCCGATTATATTAATTCTTAGGCACCTTTTTTTATTTATAATACCGTAAAAATATTATTTTTATTAATGCTTTTTTTATAATTATATTATTAAACGTTTTAATAGGCCAGGTATTATATTTGCTTTTTTCGAAATCCCATCCTGGTATTTAATAAAAGGGGTGTTTATAAAGGATTCCGTTAATTCGATCCTAAACGTCCCATAGGTAATTATATAATATATGGTTATTTTTTAAATATTAATAATATTTTATTATTTTGGTCTGGTATTGGGGCCTTTTATTAAAATTAATTATTAATATAAGGAATGCTTATACCTTTAAAATTTCCAAAGGGGTTATATTAATTTCCTAAGGGAATTCGGCCTAAATATAATAAAATCCCCGCGTGTGGTTTTGTCCAGTTTAATAAATTTAATTAGGATTATGCCCATGGTGGTTTTTATATTAAGGCTTATTTTCCTTAATTTTACCATTATTTAATACCAGTTTTATTTCTTCGCCTATTTTTTGGTTTAATAATATATATATATTAACCACGCTTAAAGTACTTAGCTTTTTAATTAGGTTTTATTTAATTACTCTGGGCAAAATTAATCGATTAATAAATATTTTATCGCTTCCTTGTAATCGGAGCGCGGGCGGTAAATCGCGGGGGTTAGTCTGGTTCCTTTAGGCTATTTTGGCCAAATTATATCGGTTGGCTTATTAAAACTGGGGGTCGATGGGATTACGCGTAATTTCCTTAACGCGGGCGGTGGTCCCTTTTTCTTCTTATTGGAATTTATTTCCGAACAGCTTTATCGTTTTTTTGCGTTAATCCAGGAACGCTTTAAGCTTTTGGAGAAGTTCCTTATAGGTTCCGAGGTATAGGTCGTTATTTATAATCCTTATTAAATTATATAATTAAGCCCATAATATATTATCGAAGGTATTTAAAAATGTGTTCGATAAAATAATATTATTAGTATAATCCGTGTGGTTTTTTTTATATCGAGCGAGCCGGCGTTTCCACCCCGCGATATATAACCGTTATTAATTAATATTTTTTATAGGCCAGTTTTGGTAGGCGAAGCGCTCCAGGTTTATTATATTACGGCCTTTTTAAAAGGTATTCCTATTTACGAATTCCATTTTTAGGGCCTTTTTCGCTTTAATTTATATTTTTCCTATAATAAGCGATTCGACTAATTCGGCGTAGGTATTAATATAATACTATATAGCGTAGTTTATTTTTTACGCATTATTTATAAATATTATTTATTTAAATATTTAATCCAATTAATACGTATATTAAGAAATATTATTTCCCTTAAATATTACGCTTCCCTATATACTAAAAAGCGGTAACGGTAATCGGATTATAATATATTAGTTTATTTTATAAGGATTATATTAATTAATACTGGATATTACTTTTATAAACTGGCCGGGGAATAATATTCGTTTTATTTTTTAAAATATCGAAAAAATATTCGTATTATATTTTGCCCGGGGTATTGGTATAATAAAAGTTTTTAATAGCGGGATTTTAAGCGAGGGAGGGTTAAAAAGCGATTACTCGGCTCCTTATTTATATGGTAAGGTTTAAGCTTTATTGGCGCTTTCGGGTATTTTTACTTTTAAAGATTATTCTTAGGCCTAAGGCCTATTTATAAGGCGTTTTTTACCTTCCTTTACCGTAATAATATTTTAATAAAAAAGCCTTTACCGCGCCTTACCTTAAAAATATAATATAATAAATTTAAATAATGGAATAATTTTTTTAAAAAATAAAAAAATTTATAAAAAATGGAAAGGATTATAAGAGTTAAAATTTAAATAAGTTTTTAAAGGGTAATACAGTATAGGATTATTTTTCCTTAACCCTAGGCTGGAGAATTATAAACGGTCCCTTAAAATTAAGAATAATAATGGTGGTAATGCTTTTTAGGCCTTTTAAGCGTAATCGTGGGATTTTTATAATTTAAAATAAGGAACCTATATAGCCTCCTTAGTAATTACCTTTTTATTTTCCGGGTATTAATATTATTCTTTCGGGGCCCTAATAAATCCTGTCCCTTATATTCCGCGCCTTATGTTAAAAGATTTTAGGCTTTATAAGTATACCGTTTTACCGTTCTCCTTAATTACCTTTACCCTTTTTTATTAATTGGTCCGCTTTTAATAATTATTAATTTACCGGCTTTTTATAAGGCCGGGCGTAATATTGGTTAATTTATTTAAATTAAAAGGCCTTACCTTATTTTCCCCTAAGCTTTAAACCTTCCATAATTTCCTTACCATATATTTATCCCCCCCCGTTTGGCCGTTTTTTTAGGTAAAAAAAATTAGGCGCCCTTAAAGGGGGGTGGGGAATTAACCATGGTTTTATAAATGGGAGCCTTAAAATCTAACGTTTATAATTTATAAACTATTATAATCGCCATATTTCCTTTTAATTACGGTCCGATTATAATAAAGTATGGGACCCTTAAACTTTTCCCAAATAAGTTTAATTTTCGAAATCTTTTTTTCCTTTTTTCTGGTAAGGCTTATATAGGATTACCCTTATACCAGATTTTTTAAAAGGGGATCGACCTTAATTTAGACGGGCGATTTATGTTTTTTTAAACCTTTTAAGGGATATTTCCCCTAATATTTGTTGGGTCGGGCACGGGGTTTAATATTAATAATAAAAAATAAAATTTAATTTAAAAAACGGTGGGGGTTAGGCCTTTATTCGAAGAACGATTTAATAATTATAAAAAACGGTATTTATTTTTCCCTATATTTTAAAGCGCTTAATGGCTTTAATCCTTCCTTTTTTTTATACCCTTTAAGGAACGGCAAAGGTACTTTATAATATTTATTTTTTGCTTACGGGGTTTTAACCGGGATTATACGAATTATCCTTCCGCCATATAATTTTTAAAATCCTTTGTAATCGTAATAAGCCCCTATAAATTAAGCCCGATTATTATATATTTCCTTTTGCCTAGAAATAAAATATTAATATTATTTAATTTTACCTGCTTTTTCCCAAATCGGTTTAAAATACCTCCGTAATTTTCACCTTAATATTATTATCCCCTTAATCCGGAATTATGTAAATTATCCCTCCGCTATATAATTTTTGGGATTTTTTTTATAACCGTAGGTAAAATTATAATACGGGCCAGTTTAGGGGCGCCTTATTTAACCCCTAAGCTTCCGCGGTAATTTTAACCAATTTTAATTATCCCTTTTTTTTGGAATTTTTTTTAATAATCTAAGGGTATTCTTATTATTTTCCCCCTTACTTTAAGTTTAACCGGAATTACGTAAATCGCCTTTCCGCCACGCAGTTTTTGGGACCCTTTATAATTATAATACCCTCGAAGTTTAAGCTTGGCTTATAAAAATATTCCTTTTATTTAAAAATAAAATTATAATCCTGCTTTTTTTTATACGTATTAATACTTTTAATAATCCCTTCCTTTACTCCTTTTATAACCGAGTAAATAAAGGCTTTTTCGCTATATTACGCCTTAACTTTACGCCGGATTTCCGTAATATAATAAGGGTTTAATTATTTATTAACCTTTATTATTTTATTTATAAGGGTATAATAAGGGTATATAATTTTATTTAATATTCGAAGCCTAATCCCTTTTTAGCCTTTTTACCGTAATCATATACGTATTTTTAACCGGTACCGGGCTTATTTCGAAATCGAATTCCCATTATTTGGCTTTAACCCTTATAGGTTTATAATATTACCAGAATAATCCCATAACACCGCAAAATTTTCGCATTATTTCTTTTTTTTAAAAATTTATTCCCTGGTTTTTCCGTAATAATAAATTATTTAAAATATAGGTAATTAGGTTCCGAAAGGTTTTTAAGCTCCGTATATTATATAGGTTTACCTAGCTTTGCCTATTATTACCCCTAATTTATTATGCTTACTTTATTTTAAGGGCAATTAATTTTTAGCCGAATATTACGCTTTTTACCACCGTGGGAAAAAAACTGCCCCTTTTAAGGAATACAGCTTATGCGATTTTTTAGGTTTTTACAGTATAGCGTACTGGTCGGTTTTTAGCTTTATTATAATATAGGTATCCGTTTCCATTTTTTGTAATATAAATATTACGAACTTTTTACCGGTATATTATAAAAGGGTTTTTTTACTTTAATATAATAATTTCCGCGGATTCCTATTTATACTTATTAATATAATTCCGTATAATATTATTCCTTAATTATAATTATTAATTTAAATTAATTAAGGGGAGAAAATAATAAAGGAATTCCTTAAATTTTAATTTTAAAAAACGCAGGCTTGTTATCGAAATTTAAATTTGTAAATCCTGGTTAAACCTTTAAAAAATATAACGGGGAGTAGGTTTAATAATCTCGCTATATAATCGGTGTTTAAAACCAAATTATTTGGTTTGGTTAAACCTTTAATTGCCTATTTAGGAGTGGTAATACTTTAAAAAATATAGAATAATCTTATATAGGATTATTCCTAAACGATAATATAATATTTGGGGGAAAATATAATATATTAAATAATAATTGTATTTTTATAATTAAGTTTTTGCCGCCATGGTTTATTACCCTCCCAGAAATCCCATAAATCCCGGGGGTCCTCCTGGCTTTTTATATAATCCTGTATAGGATTATTTTAAAGCTTTAAATTAATTATTTAAGCAATCGCGCCGGGCGCCAGTCTTTGGTATAAATGCAGCGGGGGATACCTCCGGCACCGCTATAATATTATATGGTTTTTTTGGCCGTAATACTATAATAATACGTTTGGTTAAATCGTTTTCTTCCTTTTAATCGTTATTATAAAATATTACCGTTCGGTATTAATCCTTACCCAAACTTTTTAATATATCGTCCCTAATATAGCCTTCCGAGCTATCCTTTTTATTATTTAATCCTATACAATTCTATCCTAATTTATTATTTTATTTCAAATAAGGTTCCTATCTTTTTTAGGTATTATTATTAATTTTTGCCGGTTTACTTTATTATCCGTTCTTTTAAATAAATTTTTTAATCCTATTACTCCCAATTATGCGTTTAAAGGAAGGGCTCCTTTTATAAGGCTCCTTAAACTACACCGTTTTTCCTTTATTCGAAAACTTATGGATAATATAGGGTCTTATTTATTAAGGGTTTTGCTTATTTTTTATACTTTTAACCCCCATAACTGGTATCCATCGTAATATTAAATCCCCTTTTTCTAATGGGATTTTCCTTATTTTCCCGTTATTTTTCTTATCCATATATTTAACCCTGGCTTTCCTATTCCGTCGTAAAATTCGGGCTGCCTTTGCCAAGTCCGTTTTTTTCCGTTCCATTACCCGGCTCCTTTCCGTTAAAAAATCCGCGTACGGTATATTATTTTTCCAATTAATTATTCTCCAGGTAAGGAGCGCTATTTTAATAAGGGTGACCATTTTTTAACCGTATAATAATGCGTATAGGGAGAATCCTATAGTTTAATTTATTATAACTCTTTATATTATTAATACCCCTGGGTATATATTAATCTAATTACCGCCTAATTTTAATAATACGTCCCTGGTGCTTAAATAATGGTATTTTATTCCCCCTTACGATTATAAATTATACACCAATACCGTAATCTTAACCAGGCCTATTTACTTTATAAATTTATTTAAAAACCCTCGGTTTTTTGGTCCTTTATTAATTACCAATTTCCCATATATCCCATACTTATAAATTATATTTTGCCAAACGAAATTGGCCATTTATCCTGCGGTGGTTTTTTATAATAATCGCCTTTTAATTTATTTTATTAAATTATATTTGGCCTATATAATATAAATGTACCCTTTTTTTGGTGGTATTTAGAAAATATTAAGCAAAACCTTGGAAAAGGGGGTTGGAATAGGGTTAAAGATTTTTAGCGGTATTTTAAACCTTTAAAGGTCTTATTTCTAATAGGTTAGGCAGGTTCTTAATACCTTTTACACCTATTTCCATTATCCTTTTTAATAATAATATTAAATAATAAAATTAAATATGGTATTCCGTTTTTTATACCCTTTATAAATATAATTACTTTAAATAATAAATTTCCGGGTTTAATTATTATTAATTATTAATTATAATTATAATTTACCCTTTAAGGTTTTATGCCAAAGCTTTTAATCCTTTACCAAATAATTTAAAACCTTTTTTTTTTAATAAAGGAATAATTTATAAGGAATATCGCTCGGTTTTTTTAAAATAATAAGGAAATATATTATTTTTTAAGATTTATTACTTTATATTTCTCCTCCCAAAATTTTAATATCCCTTTAATCCTATATAGCCCTAAATATATATAATTATATATTAATAAAATCTTCGATATTTTCCTTTAATTTATTATTTTGCTTATTTAAGGATTCTGGGGGTTTTTATAATAATGCGTTTATTATAGTATTTTTATTTCTTAATATATATTTTATATTAAAATTAAATTACCGTATTTATATAATTTATTTAATAATAAATATTCCGGGTAGGTTAATAGTATTATTATTAAATTAATATATTATATTAGCCGTATTTATCCTAAAGGTAAAATGCGCGCCGTATAAGTAATTCCGTAATCGCTTTAAAATTATAAGCAGCCCCTTATATTTTAGCTTAGCCGAATGGTATATTCCTTCGGCTTTTTTTTAATAACCAAACTCGTATTTCGTTATTAAAACCTTCCCTTCCCTTTTTTGGCCGATCTATATTCCCCATCCGGTTTTTAATATATTTGCTTTAATAATAATACCCCCTGCCTTTGGGAAATAATTAATTCTGATTAAAACTGGGGGTAATATTAGGGCTTATTTAAGGATTTCCATTATTTTTATATACTTTTCCTCCCAAATAAACTGCGCCCTTATACGGGTAAATTCGTATAAGGATTTAATAATATAAGCAAAATCCTTAATAAATATTCGGTAAAAGATTATTATATTAATAAATCTTTTAATATCCGATATATTTTTAAAAACCGTCCACTTTTTAATTTTAATAACCTTGGCCTATTTAGGATTACGGCCATTCGTTCCGTATATAAAACCTATTATTACGGTTAATTTCTGGCACCATTTAAATTTAACCATTAAAATCGTGGTCCCGGCCAGCTTATTCCGTAATAATATTTAATCCAAATTCCTAATATATTCGGCCATATATTACCGTACCCCTGGGTAAACTTTTCGCCCATTATATATAATAATAGGACCTTTAACCGTAATATTATTAATAAATGTTTTGCATATTATTAAAATAAAACCTAGGAAAATAATAGAAATAATCCTATAAAATTAAATAATATTATTCCTTTTTCCTTACGAAAGCGTGGTTATTTTAAATAGGCCGGCAAATATTATAAAGGTAATAAAATCTCGGGATTTTAAATCGAGCACTATTTGGTCGTATTTGGAATAAAAATCCAGGAATAAAATAAATTAATAATAGGCTATATTTTTTATAAACTTATCGGTAATTAAAGGTATAAAAGCATTATAAATTATAACCGAATTAAGCTTTTCCGTTAAATTAATTAAGCGGTATTTTCCATCTTTTTTCTTAATTAAAAACCAGGGGTTACGGTATACCGTTTAGTTTGGCTTAATTATCCCTTTTCTTTTTCGCTCCTCGAGTATTTCGATTATTACCGTTATTAATACCTTAAAAATAGGAATACTTTTAACCTGCCACCTTATATAAAATACCGTATCGATTTTTTAAGGAGGGGTTATATTAAAATTAACTTTGCCTAAATATTCCCAGGATTATATTAATGCTTAATTTTTATTTATAAATATATTTATAAATATTCTTTATTTTTCCCTTTATAATTCCCCGAGGGATTTTAAAATTTTATTCCTCCTTTTTAATATAAGCCTGGTGCCGCTGCACCCTGCCTTATATAATCGTAAATAAATATATTCGTTTTATTTAATATTATTATAATTTTTTTTTAATGGTTTATTTTTTTCCTACTTTTTTTTATACCAGTCCGGGTTTACGGGGACCGCTTTATATTTTATTTAAATATCTATAGGCTTTATTTTATCCGCCATATGCTTATATAAAATAAAAATATTAATAATATTAGTATTATTAAGGGGAAATACCTCCTGGGCTTCGCCAATGCTTAGGATTTTATTAATAATAAAGTTTTATATCCATCTTTTATTACTTTATAATTCCCGATTATTATCCTTATAATACTTTCCTGGGAAAATGTCCAATCTTTTCCTGGCAGTTTTTCTTTTATAATTGGGGTTTCGTAGGTAATTATAAAGCTTCCTATACCCCTGCCCCTTTAACTAATAAAGGGCAACCTTTATATTTAATTCTCCGGTCCAAATCTTTTTATTTAAGAGGTTTTTCCCTTTTTACGGCCTATTAATATACCCCTCCATAAATATATCCTTTTTAAATTTTTTTATAAAACGTTTAACTTCCTTTATAAAAAGTTAGGCTATTATTTTTTCATTATTCGAATTTAAAATTTCCATTATATAAGCAGGGATTTCGATTTTATTAGTACGGGGTTTCCCTAATCCTATACTGGCCTTTTTTTTTTTATTGGTCGAATTATAAGGGCTTTTTATATTTTCCTAAAAACCTTTATTCCCTAGGAATAAATATTACGGAATATTCTTTTATATTTTTTTTTTAGGGTTAGGTTTATAATAATAATAATATAATTACTCCCTTTTATTTCGAGCTCCCTAATTAATATATTATATTTTTTATTATAATATTATTTCCACCCCGTTATTATAATACAAGGTATTTTTAATATTATTTTTGGCGCCCCTTCTCGATTTCTTTCTGGCACGAAAAAGTTTTATATAATATATTTAAGTTTCGAAAAAATATGCACCCATTACCGTATAACCAAGGCTAAATTAATTTTTTAATTATTATAATCGGAAAATATAATTTATACCTGGTAAACCTTAAAGCCGTATTCCTAGGCATAGGTTTATTTTAAAATATTGGTTTTTACGCCTATATTTTTAATAATCTTGGCCAGTTTATTTTTTAGCCCTCCTATACATATTAATAAATACGGGCTCGGGTAAAAAAAAAAGGGAATTATTAAGGGGATTAATACTAATAGATTAAAAATATTAATTAAATAAAAGATTATTTTTTTTTTCTTTAATATTGCCGCTTTTAGGCCTTTTGGTAGGCTTATAAATAAAACCTTAAAGTTTATACGCTTGTATTATTAATATGGCTAAATATATATAAGGTTTATAAACTTTAATTTCTCCGGGGGTATATTATTAATAAAGCGTATTTTTATTTTAATCACCTGGTGGATATTAGGCCTATTTAGGATTACTTATTAATATCCCTTTGGCTTTTTACCCTTATAAATAACTTCGTTAATAATTTCCTCCACCCTTATTTTACCTGCCAGTTTTTCCTATAAAATTATTTTTATAAATTATAATATTTATAATATCTCCGTAATTATTAATCCGTAAGGCCTCCCTATAATCTTTATAAATTATTTTTTTATTACCTTTTAAAAAACTAGGTTCGTAAACTTTAGGGGGTCCTTATACTTATTACCTAAGGGCGCCTTTTTTTTCTCTTATATATTGCGTTTTATTTTTTCCTTTATCGCGCCTAATATTTCTTTATAACCAGAATCCTTTTCCTTTTCTTTGGCGCTTTTTTTTTCCCCAACCGCTTTAACCTTATCTTCCATTTTTGCTCTTTTTAAGGGCCTGCCTTATGCTTTTTTAATTCCTTCCTGGTTATAATTAAAAACCGATTATACCATTTTATTATAAATGTTAATAATAAGGGCTTTTATTATTATTTCCGCTTTTATATTCTTCCAATTTTTTTATAAATATTTTTTAATTATTATTACCTTGCCTTTTATTATAATAAATGGTTAATTATTTTAAATATTATTATTTTTAAGGATTTTATAAACCTTATCGGTTAAGTTTATTTATGGCTGGTATATTTAAGGTACCTGGTCCTTTTTATTAATTAGGCCAGGCGTATTTTTAAAAAATTAGGGGTTTTTTATAATCGTATTTTAGCCCTTTTATACCCGATCGTATTAATCCTTAGGCACCGTTTTTTACTTATAATACTATAAAAATATTATTTTTATTAATACTTTTTTCGTAATTATATTATTAAATATTTTAATAAATTAAATATTATATTTGTTTTTTTTTAAATCCCATTTTGGTATTCGATAAAAGGGGTATTTATAAAGGACTTCGTTAATTCGATTTTAAGCGTCCCATAGGTAATTATATAATATATGGTTATTTTTTAAATATTAATAATATTTTATTACCTTAATTTAATACTGGGGCCTTTTATTAAAATTAATTATTAATATAGGGAGTACTTATACCTTTAAAATTTCCAAAAAGATTATACTGATTTTTTAAGGGAATTCGGCCTAAATATAATGGAATTCTTATATATGGTCCCGTCCAATTTAATAGGTTTAATTAAAATTATACTTATAATGGTTTTCGTATTAAAGCTTATTTTCTTTAATTCTACCATTATCCAATACCAATTTCACTTTTTCGCCTATTTTTTAATTTAATAATGTATATATATTAATTACGCTTAAAGTATTTAGCTTTTCAGCTAGGTTTTATTTAATTACTTTAGGCAGGACTAATCGGCTAATAGGTACTTTATCATTTCCTCGTGGTCGAAGCGCGGGCGGTAAATTACGGGGGTCGGTCTAATTCCTTTAAACTATTTTGGCCAAATCGTATTGGTTAGTTTATTAAAATTAAGGATCGATGGGATTACGCGTGGTTTTTTTAGCGCGGGCGGTGGTCCCTTTTTTTTCTTATTAAAGCTTATTTCTAAACAGTTTTATTATCTTTTTATATTAATTTAAAAACGCTTTAAGCTTTTAAAGAAATTCCTTATAGGTTCCGAGGTATAGGTCATTATTTATAATTCTTATAAAATTATATAATTAAGCCCATAATATATTATCGAAGGTGTTTAAAAACGCGTTTAATAAAATAATATTATTAATATAACCCGTGTGGTTTTCCTTATATTAAGCGAGCCGGCGTTTCCACCCTATAATATATAATCGTTATTAATTAATGTTTTTTATAAACCAGTTTTGGTAGACAAAGCGCTCCAGGTTTACCATATTGCGGCCTTTTTAAAAGGTATCCCTATTTACGAATTCCGTTTTTAGGGCCTCTTTTACTTTAATCCATATTTTTCCTATAATAAGCAATTCGATTAATTCGGCGTAGGTATTAATATAATATTATATAATATAATTTATTTTCTACGTATTATTTATAAATATTATTTATTTAAATATTCGATTTAATTAATACGTATATTGGGAAATATTATTTCCCCTAAATATTACGCTCCCTTATATACCAGGAAACGGTAATGGTAATCGGATTATAATATATTTATTTATTTTATAAGGATTATATTAATTAATACTAAATATTATTTTTATAAATTGGCCGGAGAATAATATTCGTTTTATTTTTTAAAATATTGGAAAGATATTCGTATTATATTTTACCCGGGGTATTAGTATAATAAAAGTTCTGGATAACGGGATTTTAAGTAAGGGAGGATTAAAAGGCGATCGCTCGGTTTTTTATTTATATGGTAAGGTTTTAACTTCGTTAATACTTTCGGGTATTTTTACTTTCGAAGATTATTTTTAAGCTTAAGGCCTATTTATAAGGCATTTCTTACCTTCCTTTACCGTAATAATATTTGAACAAAAAAGCCTTTGCCGCGCCTTATTTTAGGAATATAATATTATAAATTTAAATGGTGGAATAATTTTTTAAAAAATAAAATAATTTATAAAAGATGGAAAAGATTATAAAAGTTAGGATTTAAACAGGTTTTTAAAGGGTAATGCAGTACAGGATTATTTTTCCTTAACCTTAGGTTAAAGAATTATAAACGGTCCCTTAAAATTAAAAATAATAATAGTGGTAATATTTTTTAAGCTTTTTAAATATAATCGTGGGATTTTTATAATTCGAAATAAGGAACCTATATAACCTCCTTAATAATAACCTTCCCATTTTCCGGGTATTAATATTATCCTTTCGGGGCCTTAATAAATCCTATCCCTTGCATTCCGCGCCTTACGCTAAAAGATCTTAGGCTTCGTAGGTATACCGCTTTACCATTTTCCTCGATCGCCTTTACCCCTTATTATTAATTGGTCCGCTTTTAATAATTATTAATTTGCCGGCTTTTTATAAGGCCGGGCGTAATATTGGTTAATTTATTTAGGCTAAAAGGCCTCGCCTTACCTTTCCCCTAAACTTCAAACCTTCCATAATTTCCTTACCGTATATTTATCCCACTGATTACGGTCCGATTATAATAAAGCGTGGGACCCCTAAACTTTTCCCAAATAAGTTTAATTTTCGAAATTTTTCTTTCCTTTTTTTTAGCAAGGCCTATATAGGATTACCCTTATACCAAATTCCTTAAAAGGGGATTAACCTTAGCTTGGACGGGTAATTTGTATTTTTTTAAGCCCTTTAGGGGATATTTCCCCTAATATTTATTGGGTTAGGCACGGGGTTTAATATTAATAATAAAAAGTAAAACTTAATTTAGAAAACGGTGGGGGTTGGGCCTTTATTCGAAGAATGATTTAATAATAATAAAAAACGGTATCCATTTTCCCCTATATTTTGGAGCGCTTAATGGTTTTAATCCTTCCTTCTTTTTATACCCTTTAAAAAACGGCAAAGGTATTTTATAATTCCTGCTTTTTGCTTACGGGATCTTAGCCGGGATTATATAAATTGTCCTTTTACCACGCAGTTTTTAGGATCTTTCGCAATTATAATAAGCCCCCATAAACCAAGCCCGGTTATTATATACTTCCTCCTGCCTATAAATAAAATACTAATATTATTTAACTTTATTTGCTTTTTCCCAAATCGGTTTAAAATGCCTTTATAATTTCCACCTTAATATTATTATCCCCTTAACCGAAATTACGTAAATTATCCCTCCGCCACGCAGCTTTTGGGATTTTTTTTATAACTATAGGTAAAATTATAGCGCGGGCCAATTTAAGGGCGCCTTATTTAACCCCTAAGCTTTCGCGGTAATTTTAATTAGCCCTAATTATCCCTTTTTTTGGAATTTTTTTTAATAATATAAAAGCACTCCTATTACTTTCCCCTTTATTTTAAGTTTAACCGGAATTATATAAATCGCCCCTCCATTATATAATTTTTAGGATTCTTTATAATTGTAATACTCTCGAAGCTTAAACTAGGCTTATAAAAATATTCCTTTTATTTAAAAATAGAATTATAATCCTGCTTTTCTTTATATATATTAACACTTTTAATAATCCCTTTTTTTACTTTTTTTATAATCGAATAAATAAAGGCTTTTTTATTATATTACGCCTTAATTTTACGCCGGACTTTTATAATACAATAAGGGTTTAATTATTTATTAGCCTTTATTATTTCGCTTATAAGGGTATAATAAGGGTGTATAATTTTACTTAATATTTAAAGCCTAATCCCTTTTTGGCCTTTCCATTATAATTATATACGCGCTTTTAACCGGCACCGGGCCCATTCCGGAATCGAGTTCCCATTACTTGGCTCTGGCCCTTATAAATTTATAATATTACCAGGGTAATCCTATAGCGCCGTAAAATTTCCGCATTATTTTTTCTTTTTAAAAACGTATTCCCTGGTTTTTCCGTAATAATAAATCGTTTAAAGTATAGGTGATTAGGTTCCGAAAGGCTTTTAAGCTCCGTATATTATACAGATTTGCCTAGCTTTATTTATTACTACCCTTAATTTATCGTGCTTGCTTTATCCTGGGGGTAATTAATTCTTAACCGGATATTACGCTTTATTACCGTGGAAAAAAAACTGCCCCCCTTAAGGAATATAACTTGCGCGATTTTTTAGGCTTTTATAGCGCAGCGTATTAATCGGTCTTTAGCTTTATTATAATATAAATATCCGCTTCCGCTTTTTATAATATAAATATTATAAACTTTTTACCGGTATACCGTAAAAGGGTTTTTTTTACCTTAGCGTAATAATTTCCGCGGATTCTTATTTATACTTATTAATATAATTCCGTATAATATTATTCCCTAATTATAATTATTAATCCAAATTAATTAAGGGGAGAGAATAATAAAGGAATTCCTTAAATTTTAATCCCAAAAAACGTAGGCTTGTTATTAAAATTTAAATTTATAAATCCTGGTTAAACCTTTAAAAAATATAACGGGGTATAGGTTTAATAATCTCGCTATATAATTGGTATTTAAAACCAAACTATTTGGTTTGGTTAAACCTTTAATTACCTATTTAAAAAAGGCAATACTTTAAAAAATATAAAGTAATCCTGTATAGGATTATTCCTAAACGATAATATAATATTTAGGGGAAAATATAATATATTAAATAATAATTATATTTCCATAACCAAGTTTCTGCCGCCATGGTTTATTACCCTCCTAAAAGTCCTATAAATCCCGGGGGTCCTCCTGGCTTTTTATATAATCCTGTACAGGATTATTTTAGGGCTTTAAACTAATTATTTAAGCAATCGCGCCGGGCGCCGGTCTTTAGTACAAATGCAGCGGGGGATACCTCCGGCACCGCTACAATATATGGGAAATTGGTAATTAATGGAGGACCAAAAAACCGAGGGTTTTTAAATAAATTTATAAAGCGAATAAGCCTGGCCAAAATTACGGTATCGGCGTATAGTTTACAATTATAAGGGGGAATAAAACACCACCATTTAAGCACCAGGGACGTATTATTAAAATTAGGCGGCAGCTGGGTTAATATATACCCAGGGGTATTAATAATATAAAAAATTATAATAAACCAAATTATAAGATTCTCCCTATACGTATTATTATACGATTAAAAAATGGTCACCCTTATTAAAATGGCGCTTCTTATTTGGAGAATAATTAATTAAAAAGGTAATATACCGTACGCGGATTTTTTGGCGGAAAGAAGCCGGGTAATAAAACGGAAAAAAACGGATTTAATAAAGGCAGCCCGAATCTTATAACGGAATAGGGAAACCAGGGCCAAGTACATGGATAAAAAGAATAGCGGGAAAATAAGAAAAATCCCATTGGAAAAAGGGGATTTAATATTATAATGGATATTAATTATGGGGATTAGGAGTACAAAGGATAAATAAAACCCTTAATAGATAAAACCCTATATTATTTATAAGCTTTCGAATAAAGGAAAAACGGTATAGTTTAGGAAACCTTATAAAGGGAGCCCTTCCTTTAAACGTATAATTAGGAGTAATAGGGTTAAAAAGTTTATTTAAAAAAACGGATGGTGGAGTAAGCCGGCAGGAATTAATAATAATATTTAAAAAAAAATGGGAACCCTATTTAAAATAAAATAATAAATTGGGAGAGGATTATACAAGATTAAATAATAAAAAGAATAGCTTAAAAGGCCATATTAGGGATAATATATTAAAAAGTTTAGGTAAGAATTAATACCGAACGGTAATATTTTATAATAATGATTAAAAGGAAAAAAATAATCCAGCCAAACGTATTATTATAGTATTACGGCCAAGAAAACCACATAATATAGAAAAATTAAAAAACGAAAAGCGGGAATCGGGGATAGTACCTTTTTTAAAAATAACGAAAAAAATACGATTCCAAATCCTTATAATAATTATGGAAAAATTCGGTAAAATTTTTTTTATAAAGGAGTAAAACTGTATAGTATTACGAAACCTTTAAAAGAATTACCATATAAAAAAAAATTCCCCTTTTTTTATATTCCCTTCCTTATATAATAATGTAGCGGGGAGTAGGTCTGATAACCTCGCTGCATGGTCGGTGTTTAAAACCAAGCTATTTGATTTGGTTAAATCTCTAATTACCTGTTTAGGAGTGGCAATACTCCAGAAAATATAAAATAATCCTGTATAGGATTATTCCTAAACGAAGATATAATATTTGGGGGAAAATATAATATATTAAATAATAGTTATATTTTTATAACCAAGTTTTTACCACTATGGTTTATTATTCTTTTAAAAGTTTTATAAATCCCGGGGGTTTTTTTGGCTTTTTATATAATCCTATATAGGATTATTTTAAGGCTTTAAATTAATTATTTAAATAATTACGCCAGGCGCCGGTTTTTGGTATAAATACAGCGGGGAATACCTCCGGTACCGTTATATTTTATTAATTTATAATAAAAAACCGCGCCCCGCGGTCCGAAAAACTTTAGAAAAAGTTTCCTGGCTTTTACCAGTATTACCGATTTATCCGTTTCCTTACCCTTTATATATTATTAATTATTTTTTTATAATAATTACGGGTTCCCTTTTTTATTTTATTATAATTAAATAAGGCTATATAACTTTATTCTTATAAATTTTATTATACCCTAACCTTTATTTTCCCCGGAGGGTTTATTTTAATTGGTGGCATTTAAGCTTTACTTTAAACGATTTATAAAATAAAAAACAAAATACTTATCCCCCCTTTTTATATAATTAAGAGTTAATTAAGCTTAAGGAGCCCTTTTAATTTTTTTAAATCGGCGGCGCTGGCTATGCTTAGTATTATAAGCCGTATTTTTTACTTTTGCCGCCTCCCTTTTTTAAACTTCCTTTTTTTCCTCCTTTTTTATAACCTTTCGCTCGATATTCCTTTTAATGGTAACCTACCCCGGGAAATTCTTGGTATAGGTAGGTTATATATTAGGTCCGGGACGGGGTAAATAATATTAAATAAAATAAAACCTGGGGTTTTTCGGCCGGTAGGCCCTTTTTTTTACTAATAAACGGTATAAGGGCTTTTTAATAATCTCCTCCTTAAATACTTCGAAATTATTATTTACCTTAATATTAAAAAGCGGCCTGTATTATTTTTTATATATCCACCAATATTAATTAATATATAAGGGGAGTTAGGATTAAAATAATTGCTTAAGGGTAGGAGCTGCGCGTGGGGAAAACGAGGTTATTTTTAAGGGTGGGGATAAGGGTAACGATTAATAATTAATAAAGGGTGCGCGCGTAATAAAGCGTGCGAAGGGTAAAAAAAAAAGGGAAGGGATGCATAATAATAGTTTAAATAATTTTAATAAATTAGGTTTTTATTCCGGTAATATATATTTTCCCTTAGGAGATTTATAAGGGCGGTTATTACCCCCTTTTTCTTTCGAGGCCATTTGGCCGCTCCGCCTTTGGTATATAGGATTAATTATATAAATAAAGTTCGAATCCATATTATTTCCCGATTTTAATTCCATTATATTTTCCTGGTTTTCCGTATAAAAGTTAAACGGGTTTATCCCCTTATAAATTATGGAATTTACCCTAATATTAAGGAGTTTAGGGCGTATTAAAAAAGGCCTAAGGCCCATACGAATATTAAATATATAGGAACGTATCCCGGTAATATTTGTATTTATATTTAGGCTTTCCCATTTTTTATTATTAATTAAATAATCCTGGGGATTATTACCTCCCATTATTATATATAAAAAGACCTCGTATTAAGTAATAATGCTAATTTCCCCTTATAACCACCCTATTTTAAGGAGGTTCCTTAATAAATTAAGGCCCATTATAAACCTTAAATAATTTATATAAAATACCTTTACCTAATTTATAAAGTGCCTTATATAATTATTAGGCGGCGGCCCGAAGGGATATAATATATGGTTCCTTTTCCTTTTTCCCCCTATGCCTAATTTTAACTCTCGGAGGCGGTATCATAGCCTTTTTTTATTATCCTTTAGCTCCTAAAGTATAAGGGCCTTTTTATTAGTGTAAACCTCCCTTCTTATTCGCGTATGGATCCATATTATCTTTTGCTTATAAATTATAATCCTAAGCGTTTTCAGTATTATAAGGTGTTAAGATTAATAAAAGGGGTTAATTTATACGAAGATAATTATTATAAGGAGGACCTTAGGCCGGAGGCCGTACTTTTTAAATATACCCCTATTGGCTTTATTTTAAAGTATTACCGAAAACCTTATATAAACCTCTTACGTATACCTTTTAAAATCCTCTCCTATGTTTTTTAATACGAATATAATAAGCATTATACCCCTTAGGCAACCTTAAATAAAAATTATTTACGGGTCTCTTTATTTTTTTATTATAAGGTTAACCCCTACCTTTATTATATTAAATAAATTATAATTTTTAAAGAACGGGTATTATAGGGGAATTATAAGGGCCGCTTAATTTTTAATAATTGGTATATTTTTAGGCCCCTTTAAAGGTTTAAAATTCGTAATTATAAACCTAATATTATTTACCCCGCTATATATTTTAAGGTAATCCTTATAGGCAGTTAATTATTAATAGAAAAAAGGTTGGTTATATTCTAATAATTTAATAATATTATATATATATGCCCAAATGTTTATAAAAAATACTTTAATGGTAATGGGCCTTTAAAACCGTTAGCGGAAGCGGTCGTTTTTATAGCGGTCGATAAGATTAAGCATATCCCTAATAATTACACTTATATTCTTTTAGGCAATTTCTTTAAACTTTGGGTTATCCACGTATAAGATATATAAGGGGATTAGCCCTTTTTAACGGGCCTGGTTTTTATATAAGCGCTAAGGTTTAATAAGGGCTTTTATATAAAGAATTATTTTTCGGGATAATTTAAATAAAAACTCCGATTAATATTTAAGCATTTAAGCGCTGGTTTCGTTTTTTAATCTTAACCCTTCGAAGGTATAATCTCCCATTATTAAAATAATACTGTTTAGGGCTTTTTTACTTTATTAGGTAATAATAAAAAATAAAAGGTATGTTTAAATTAAAGTTTTTAGGTTAAAAGGGTTAAAAAGGTATTAAATACCGGGGGTTAGGTTAAGGGTAATATAAGCTTTTAAAGGGTAAGGGAATTTAAAAATAAGGAATTAAATTAAAATGGAGAATAAATTAAGCAGGATTATATTATAAAAATTTAAGGCTGGGAGATGGTATGGTTGGAAGAAATCGAGGAAATATAAGGGGAAAAAAGGGGGTATTTATATTTATAAGGCTTAAATATATTGGCGGGTTTTAAGCAAACGGTGGTATTTTTTTAAATAAATAGGTGTTTTTTCGAGCGTTCCCATTATTACCCTTTTGCCTTATTACCCTTATAACTTTTATAATTTTTATAACTATTAGCGGGCCTCCCATCTTTAATCGAATAACCATATAAATATTTTAGCCTAACTTTTTTCCCTCTCTTTCCTCCTATACCTTCGATAATCCTTCCTTTTATATACTTTTTATCGGTGCCTTTTTTCTTCCTATAATGCTTTTTTTTTTATATATTCCTTACCCTTTTCCCTTCCTCCGAGCCCTTTTTCCCTTAAACACTTATTCCCTTTATTACCCCCTTTTTTTAATTTACTTTTTAATCCTTTTAAAATATATCCCATTTAAACCAGAATAATAATAAGGAGGCTTATAAGGGGCTCCCTAACCTTTTAGCTTTTATTCGGCGTTTATTAGCGGCCAATAGGCCTCCTGGTTTTTCCAAACCTATTATATTTATAAGCCAGCCTTTTTTTTTTCCTATACCTTATCGTATAACCTTCGCTTTCCCTTGCCCTTGTATTTTTTTTTTTTTATAAAAGGGCCCGGGGCTCGTATTACGAAAAGCCGCATTTGGATTATTAAGCATTTTATTTATAATTAGGCGGCCCTTTTAATTAATACCACTTTTATTATTACCCGAAGCCCTTTTCCAGGTATATTTTTTCTAAATTATTAACTTTATATAAGGTTATTTAATTTTAATTTTCCTGGTAATTATTTTTACTCCTTTTTCTTCGCCGGCTAGGCTATAAGGCCGCATCGATCGGGTGCTTTAGGACCTAACCATTAATTTTAACGGCTTTGCTTATCTCCCTTTTTTTCCCCTATTACCTTATACCTTCCGTTAATTTAGCCTTATATAATAAACCAGCCCGGGCCTTTTTTTCCAGGATTTATTTAAAAGGTTTTTTTTTACCTTTTCCTTTAATTTAATCCCCTTAAATTAACCACCCCAGCGTACGGTTGCGGTTTTTAAAATTAAAATACCTTTTAGGCATAATACCGTTTAAACCTTTTAATTTGGTATTTTTCCGCCAAGGCTATTTTCAAACCTTATTAAAAGAACCCGATTTAAGCCGGTTTTTAATTTTATTTATAAGATTTATTCCACCTTTATACCCTTTCCATTTTTACCTCCTAAGGTTAAACAGGATTAATTATTATTGCTTTTTTAAAATATCCTTCGTTATTTCCATTTTGGCCTATTTAGGGACCCTTCTTTAAATTATATTTATATGGCTATATATATTAATTTGGATATATTTAAAACCCTTTTTAAAATTACCAGCCTGGCCCTTATATTATATAAAAGGGTTAATCGGCCTATTATTATTCCCATCCCATATGGAGGTTTTTTAGGGCAAATTATAAGTGGTTTATATTTCTCCCTTTATTTTTATTATTAATAGGCATTGGCCGTATAATTTAAAGGCATGGTAAATAAAAACCCTTATAAGTATTATACCTTCGGGTAGGCGAATTATTTTTAAGGCTAAAAGCCTAATACTTTTATTTATTATATATTCCCTTTTTTCGAATATATTTTTATTTTTAAATATACCGGGGATAGGTATAATAATTATCTTTGGTTTGGCAAGGTTTATATAACCGAAAATAAAGGCCTTAAAAAATATATATTAGTTTTAAACTTTAATTCTCCCTATAATAATTATACCCCTTATACGAAATTCCGCATCGAAAAATTATTTAATAATACGGTATAGGAGTAAAATATTAAATATTAAAAGGATTATTTCGAAATTATTCTCGGCGGCCCTAACCTTTTAAAAATTATAAAAATTTTAAATTTAAGGGTTAAAAATATTCCCGGCCTAATTAGGCCTTTTATATAATTAATACAAGGGTTTAATTCTTTTGGCGTTTATAATCGAGGGGGTGGCCGAGGTAAAGCTTTTAAAAAAAATAATGGTAATGGTGCGGCGGCCTTTTAGGCTTTTGCTTATTATAAGGGTTTACGCTTTTGTAAGGAATAAGGGATATTATAAATTTTTTAAAATTAAACCATAATTTCTTTATTCCGTAATTAATCCTTTTATTATTACCAGAATAAAAATTATACTATATAGGATTATTTAATGGTATTCTTTAATATAAAAAATTAAGTTTTTCCTATAAAGGAATTTTTATTTTTATATATAGCCCTTTAAATAGGGATCCCGCCCTTTTTTTTCCCTAAATTAAATAAACGAATTAAAATTTAAACGGGTAATTTTTTCCTAAAATTAGGAAATTATTTTTAATTATTATTTGTAAATAATTTAAAATAGGGTTATTCGGTATAGTATAGGAACGGAAAAAAAAAAGCGTAAAAATATTTTTTTTTAAATTTTTAAATAAGGGAATATGGTTTTTTATATATATATATATATATACCTTGGGTTATTAACGGAGTTTTAGGTGTGTGGTTTTTACTGGGTCCTTTTATAATATTTGGTTTTAAACTAATTGGGGCTTATTATTATATAAAAAAGGGGATATAAAAAAAGGGGAATTTTTCTTTATATGGTAATTCCTTTAAAGGTCTTATAATACTATATAACTTTATTCCTTTATAAAAGGAATATTACCGAATTTTTCCGTGATTATTATAGGGATTTAAAATTATACTTTTTTTATTATTCCTAAAAAAGGTACTTTTCCCAATTCCCGCTTTTTATTTTTTAATTTTTTTATATTGCGTGATTTTTTTGGCCGTAATACTATAATAATACGTTCGGCTGGATTATTTTCTTTTTCCTAATCGCTATTATAAAATATTACCGTTCGGCGTTAATCCTTACCCAAATTTTTTAATATATTATTCCCAATATAGCCTTTTAAGCCATCCTCCCTATTGCTTAATCCTATATAATCCTTTCCCAACTTATTATTTTATTTTAATTAAGGTTCCCATTTTTTCCAAATATTACTATTAATTCCTGCCGGCTCACTCCACCATCCGTTTTTTTGGATAAATTTCTTAATTTTATTACTCCCGATTATGCGTTTAAAAGAAGGGCTCCCTTTATAGGATTCCCTAAATTATACCGTTCTTCCTTTATTCGAAAGCTTATAAATAATATAGGGCCCTATTTATTAAGGGTTTTGCTTATCCTTTATACTTTTAACCCCTATAACTGGTATTTATTACAATATTAAATCCCCTTTTTTTAATGGGATTTTCCTTATCTTCTCGCTATTTTTCTTATCCACATACTTGGCCCTGGCTTTCCTATTCCATTATAAGATTCGGGCTGCCTTTACCAAGTTTGTTTTTTTCCGTTTTATTGCCCGGCGTTTTTCCGCCAAAAAGTCCGCGTACGGTATATTACCTTTTTAATTAATTATTCTCCAGGTAGGGAGCGCCATTTTAATAGGGGTGACCATTTTTTAACCGTATAATAATGCGTATAGGGAGAATCCTATAATTTGGTTTATTATAGCTTTTTGCGCTATTAATACCCCTGGGTACGCGTTAACCTAATTGCCGCCTAGTTTTAATAACGCGTTCCTGGTGCTTAAATAATGGTGTTTTATTCCCCCTTATAATTATAAATTATACGCCGATACCGTAATTTTAGCCAGGCCTATTCGTTTTATAAATTTATCCAAAAACCCTCGGTTTTCTGGTCCTTTATTAATTACCAATTTTCCATATATCCTATACTTATAAATTATGTTTTGCCAAATAAAATTGGCCATTTACCCTATTATGGTTTTTCGCAATGGTCGCGCTTTAATTTATCCTATTAAATTATATCTGGTTTATATAATATAAATGTACCCTTTTTTTAATAATATCCAAAAAATATTAAATAAAACCTTAAAAAAGGGGGTTAAAATAAGGTTAAAGATTTTTAACGGTATTTTAAGCCTTTAAGGGTTTTGCTTCTGGTAGGTTAGGCAGGTTTTTAATACCTGCTACACTTATTTTTATTATTTTTTTTAATAATAATATTAAGCAATAAAACTGGATATAGCGTTCCGTTCTTTATACCCTTTATAAATATAATTATTTTAAATAATATATTTCCGGGTTTAATTATTATCGACCATTAATTATAGTTATAATTTATCCCTTAAGATTTTGCGCCAAAACTTTTAATCCCTTACCAGGTAATTTAAAGCCTTTTTTTTTTAATGGAGAAATAATTTATAAGAAATATTACTTGGTTTTTTTAAAATAATAAGGAAATATATTATTTTTTGGGATTTATTACTTTATATTTTTCCTTTTAAAATCTTAATATCCCTCCAGTCCTATATAGCCCTAAGTATATATAATTACGCATTAATAAAATTTTCGATATTTTCCTTTAATTTATTATTTTTCTTATTTAAGGGTCCTGGGGGTTTTTATAATAATGCGTTTATTATAGCGTTTTTATTTTCTAATATATACTTTATATTAAAATCGAATTGCCGTATTTATACGATTTATTTAATAATAAGTGCTCCGGGTAGGTTAATAGTATTATTATTAAGCTGATATATTATATTAGCCGTATTTATCCTAAGGGTAAAGTGCGCGCCGTATAGGTAATTTCGTAATCGTTTTAAAGCTATAAGCAGCCCCTTATATTTTAATTTGGCCAAATGATATATTTCTTCGGTTTTTTTTTAATAGCCAAACTTATACCTTACCATTAAAATTTTCCCTTCCCTTTTTTGGCCGATCCATACTCCCTATCCGGTTCCCGATATATTTATTTTAATAATAATACGCCTTACCTTCGGGGAGTAATTAATTTTAATTAAAATTGGGGGCAATATTAAGGTTTACTTAAGGATCTCCGTTATTTTTATATATTCTTCCTCCTAAATAAATTGCGCCCCTATACGGGTAAGTTTATATAGGGGTTTAATAATATAAATAAAATCCTTAATAAATATTCGGTAAAAAACCATTATATTAATAAATTTTTTAATATTCGATATATTTTTAAAAACCGTTTATTTTTTAATTTTAATAATCTTGGCCTGTTTAGGATTACGGCCATTCGTTCCGTATATAAAACCTATTATTATGGTTAATTTTTAGTATTATTTAAATTTAATTATTAAAATTATGGTCCCGGCCAGCTTATTCCGCAATAGTATTTAATTTAAATTCCTAATATGTTCGGCCACGTATTACCGTACCCCTGGGTAAACTTTTCGCCCATTATATATAATAATAGGACCTTTAACCGTAATATTATTAATAAGTGTTTTGTATATTATTAAAATAAGACCTAGGAAAATAATAGAAATAATCCTGCAAAATTAAGTAATATTATTTACTTTTCCTTATAAAAGCGTGGTTATTTTAAATAGGCCGGCGAATATTTTAAAGGTAATAAGATTTCGGGATTTTGGATCGAGTACCATTTGGTTATATTCGGAGTAAAACTCCAGGAATAAAATAAACTAATAATAGGTTATATTTTTTATAAACTTATCGGTAATTAAAGGTATAAAAGTATTACGAGTTATAATCGAATTAAGCCTTTTTATTAAATTAATTAAACGGTATTTCTTTTTTTTTAATTAAAAACCAGGGGTTGCGGTACGCCATTTGGCTTAGCTTAATTACCCCCTTTTTTTTTCGCTTTTCGAGTATTTCGATTACCACCATTATTAATACCTTAGAAATAGGAATACTTTTAATCTGCCACCCTATATAAGGTACCGTATCGATCTTTTAGGGAAGGGTTATATTAAGGTTAACTTTGCCTAAATATTCCCAGGACCATATTAATATTTATTCTTTATTTATAAGTATATTTATAAATATCCTTTATTTTTCCCCTTATAATTCCCCGAGGGATTTTAAATTTTTTTTCCTTTTTTCCATTATAAGCCTGGTGCCGCTATACCCTGCCTTATATAATCGTGGGCAAACGTATTCGTTTTATTTAATATTATTATAATTTTTTTCCAATGGTTTATTTTTTTCCCACTTTTTCTTATACCAGTTCGGGTTTACGGGGGCCGCTTTATACCTTATTTAAGTATCCACGGGCTTTATTTTATCCGTTATACGTTTATATATAATAAAAATATTAATAATATTGGTATTATTAAGGGGAAGTGCCTTTTGGGCTCCGCCAATGCCTAGGATTTCGTTAATAATAAAGTCTTATATCCTCCTTTTATTATTTTATAACTCCTAATCGTTACCCTTATAATATTTTTCTAGGAAAATATTTAACCTTTTTCTGGTAATTTTTTTTTTATAATTAGGGTTCCGTGGGTAATTATAAGGCTTTTTATACCCCTGCCCCTTTGGCTGGTAAAGGGTAACCTTTATATTTGGTTTTCCGGTCCAGATTTCTTTATTTAAAAGGTTTTCCCCTTTTTACGGCCCATTAATATACCCCTTTATGGATATATCCTCCTTAAACTTTTTCATAAGGCGCTTAACTTCCTTTATAAAAAATTAGGTTATTATTTTTTTATTATCCGAATTTAAAATTTTTATTATATAGGCAGGGATTTCGATTTTACCAATACGGGGTTTTCCTAATCCTATACTGGCCTTTTTTTTTTATTAATCAAATTATAAGGGCTTTTTATATTTTCCTAAAAACCTTTATTCCCTAAGGATAAATATTGCGGAATATTCTTTTATATTTTTTTTTAGGGTTAGGTTTATAATAATAATAATATAATTGCTCCCTTTTATTTCGAGCTTCCCGATTAATGCGTTGCGCTTTTTATTATAGCGCTATTTCCACCCCGTTATTATAATAAAAGGCATTCCCAATATTATTTTTGGCGCCTTTTTTCGATTTTCTTTTGGTACGAAAAAGTTTTACGCAATACGTTTATGTTTTAAAGAAATATATACCCATTGCCGTATAACCAAGGCTGAATTAATTTTTTGGCCATTATAGCCGGAAAATATAACTCGCGCCTGGTAAACCTTAAAGCCGTATTCCTAGGCGTAGGTTCGTTTTAAAATATTGGCTTTTACGCCTATATTTATAATAACCCTGGCCAGCCTATTTTTTGGCCCTTTTATACGTATTAATAAGTACGGGCTCGGGTAAAGGAAAAAGGGGATTATTAAGGGGATTAATACCAATAGGTTAGGAATATTAATTAAATAAAAGTTTCTTTTTTTCCCTTTAATATTGCCGCTTTTAGGCCTCCTGGTAGGCTTATAAATAGGACCCTAAAGTTTATACGCTTATATTATTAATATGGTTAAATATATATAAGGTTTATAAATTTTAATTTCTCCGGGGGTATATTATTAATAAAGCGTATTTTTATTTTAATTATCTGGTGAATATTAGGCCTGTTTAGGATTACCTATTAATATTCCTTTAGCTTTTTACCCTTATAAATAATTTTATTAATAATTTCCTCCACCCTTGTTTTATTTGCCAGTTTTTCCTATAAGGTTATTTTTATAGGTTACGATATTTATAATACCTTTGTAATTATTAACCCGTAAGGCCTCCCTATAATTTTTACGAGTTATTTTTCCATTGCCTTTTAAAAAATTAGGTCCGTAAACTTTAGGGGGTTTTTATATTTATTGCTTAAGGGCGCCTTTTCTTCCTTTTATATACTGCGTTCCATTTTCTCCTTTATTACGCCTAATACTTTTTCGTGGCCAGGATTTTTTTCTTTTCCTTTGGCGCTTTTTTCTTTCCTAACCGTTTTAACCTTATCTTCCACTCTTGCTTTTTTTAGGGGCCTGCCTTGTCCTTTTTTAATTTTTTCCTGGTTATAATTAAAAACCGATTACGCCGTTCTATTATAAACGTTAATAATAAGGGCTTCCATTATTATTTCCGCTTTTATATTCTTTTAATTTTCCCACGAGTACTTTTTAATCATTACTGCCTTACCTTTTATTATAATAAATGGTTAATTATTTTAAATATTATTATTTTTAAGGATTTTATAAACCTTATCGGTTAGGTTTATTTATGGTTGGCGTATTTAAGGTACCTGGTTTTTTTTATTAATTAGGCCAGGCGTATTTTTTAAAAACCAGGGGTTTTTTATAATCGTATTTTGGGCCTTTTATACCCGATCGTATTAATTTTTAAGCACCTTTTTTTATTTATAATACCGTAAAAATATTATTTTTATTAATACTTTTTCCGTAATTATATTATTAAACGTCTTAATGGGCCAGGTATTATATTTACTTTTTTCGAAGTCCCATTTTGGTATTCGATAAAAGGGGTATTTATAAAGGACTCCGTTAATTCGATTTTAAACGTCCCATAGGTAATTATATAATATATGGTTATTTCCTAAGTATTAATAATATTTTATTATCTTGGTTTAATACTGGGGCCTTTTATTAAAATTGGTTATTAATATAAGAAGTACTTATACCTTTAAAATTTTTAAAGGGATTATACTGGTTTCCTGGGGGAATTCGGCCTAAATATAATGGAATTTTTATATATGGTCCCATTTAATTTAATAGGTTTAATTAGGATTATACCTATAATGGTTTTTATATTAAAGCTTATTTTCCCTAATTTTACCATTATCCAATACCAGTTTTACTTTTTCGCCTATTTTCTGGTTTAATAACGCATATATATTAACCACGCTTAAAATATTTAACTTTTTAATTAGGTTTTATTTAATTATTTTGGGTAAAATTAATCGGCTAATAGGTATTTTATTACGTTTTCGTAATCGGAGCGCGGGCGGTAAATCGCGGGGGTCGGTTTAGTTTTTTTAGGCCATTTTGGCCAAATTATATTGGTTGGTTTATTGGAATTAAGGTTCGATAAGATTACGCGTGGTTTCCTTAACGCGGGCGGTGATCCCTCTTTTTTTTTATTAAAACTTATTTCTAAATAGTTTTATTATCTTTTTACACTAATCCAGGAACGCTTTAAGCTTTTGGAAAAGTTCCTTATAAGTTCCGAGGCATAAATCATTATTTATAATCCTTACAGAATTATATAATTAAGCCCACGATATATTATCGAAGGCGTTTAGGAACGCGTTTAATAAAATAATATTATTAATATAATCCGTATGGTTTTTCTTATACCGAGCGAGCCGGCGTTTTTACCCCGCGATATATAACCGTTATTAATTAATATTTTTTATAGGCTAATTCTGGTAAGCGAAATATTCCAGGTTTGCCATATTACGGCCTTTTTAAAAGGTATTCCTATTTACGAATTCCGTTTTTAGGGCCTTTTTTACTTTAATTTATATTTTTCCTATAATAAGCGATTCGATTAATTCGGCATAGGTATTAATATAATACTATATAATATAATCTATTTTTTATATATCGCTTATAAGTACTGCCTGCTTAAATATTTAATCCAATTAATATATATATTAAGAAATATTATTTTCCCTAAATATTACGCTCCCCTATATACTAAAAAGCGGTAATAATAATCGGATTATAATATACTGGTTTATTTTATAAGGATTATATTAACCAATATTAAATATTACTTTTATAAACTGGCCGGGAAATAGCGTTTATTTTATTCCTTAAAATATTAAAAAAATATTTATATTATATTTTGCCCGGGGCATTGGCGTAATAAAAGTTCTGGATAGCGGGATTTTAAGCGAGGGAGGGTTAAAAGGCGATCGCTCGGCTTTTCGTTTACATAATAAGGTTTAAGCTTTATTAGCGTTTTCGGGTATTTTTGCTTTCGAAGATTATTCTTAGGCCTAAGGCCTATTTATAAGGCGTTTTTTACCTTCCTTTACCGTAATAGTATTTTAGTAAAAAAGCCTTCGCCGCGCCTTACCTTAAAAATATAATATAATAAATTTAAATAAAGGAATGATTTTTTAAAAAAATAGAATAATTTATAAAAAATGGAAAAGATTATAAAAGTTAGGATTTAAATAAGGTTTTAAAGGGTAATGCAGTATAGGATTATTTTTCCTTAACCTTAGGTTAGAGAATTATAAACGGTCCCTTAAAATTAAAAATAATAATAATGGTAATACTTTTTAGGCCTTTTAAGCGTAATCGTGGGATTTTTATAATTCGAAATAGGAAACCTATATAATTTTTTTAATAATTACCTTCCCATTTTCCGGGTATTAATATTATTTTTCCGGGGCCCCAATAAATCCTATCCCTTATATTCCGCGCCTCGCGTTAAAAGATTTTAGGCTTTATAGTCACACCGTTTTACCGTTTTCCTCGATCGCCTTTACCCCTTATTATTAATTAATCCGCCCCTAATAATTATTAATTTGCCGGCTTTTTATAAGGCCGGGCATAATATTGGTTAACTTATTTAGGTTAAAAGGCCTCGCCTTACTTTTCCTTAAACTTTAGGCCTTCCATAATTTCCTTACCGCATATTTATCCCCCCTTTTTGGCCGCTTTTTTAGGTAAAGGAAATTGGGCGCCCTCGAAGGGGGGTGGGGAATTAACCATAATTCCATGGGTGGGAGCCTAAAAATCTGGTATTTATAATTTATAAATTATTATAATCGCCATATTTCCCTTTGATTACGGTCCGATTGTAATAAAACGTGGGACCCCTAAACTTTTTCCCAAATAAGTTTAATTCTTAAAAATTTTTTTTTTTTTTTTAATAAGGCTTATACAGGATTACCCTTATACCAGATTCCTTAAAAGGGGATCGACCTTAATTTAAACGGGCGATTTATATTTTTCCAAACCCTTTAAGGAATATTTCCCCTGGTATTTATTAAATCGGGCACGGGGTTTAATATTAATAATAAAAAATAAAACTTAATTTAAAAAATGGTGGGGATTAGGCCTTTATTCGAAGAACGATGTAATAATTATAAAAAACGGTATTTATTTTCCCTTATATTTTAAAACGCTTGGTGGCTTTAATCCTTCCTTTTTTTTATACCCTTTAAAGAATAATAAAGGTATTTTATAATTTTTATTTTTTATTTACGGGGTTTTAACCGGGATTATATAAATTATTCTTCCGTTATATAATTTTTGGGATTTTTTATAACCGTAATAAGCCCTTATAAACCAAGCCCGGTTATTATATACTTCCTCCTACCTATAAATAAAATATTAATATTATTTAATTTTATTTATTTTTTCCCAGATTAGTTTAAAATGCCTCCGTAATCTCCACCTTAATATTATTATCCCCTTAACCGGAATTACGTAAATTATCCCTCCGTTATATAATTTTTGGGATTTTCTTTATAATTATAAATAGGGTTATAATACGGGCCAGTTTAGGGGCGCCTCTTTTAGCCTTTAAGCTTCCGCGGTAACTTTAACCAACCCTAATTATCCCTTTTTTTTAAAACTTTTTTTAATAATATAAGGGCATTTTTACTGCTTTCCCCTTTACTTTTAAGTTTAACCGGAATTATATAAATCGCCCCTCCGCTATATAGTTTTTGGGATTTTTTATAATTATAATACCCTCGGAGCTTAAGCTGGGTTTATAAAAATGTTCCTTTTATTTAAAAGTAGGACTGCAATCCTGCTCTTTTCTATACGCATTAATACTTTTAATAATCCCTTCCTTTGCTTCTTTTATAGCCGAGCAAATAAAGGCTTTTTTATTATATCGCGCCTTAATTTTACGCCGAATTTCCGTAATATAATGGGGGTTTAATTATTTATTAGCCTTTATTATTTCGCTTATATAGGTATAATAAGGGTATACAGTTTTATTTAATACTCGAAGCCTAATCCTTTTTTGGCTTTCCCACCGCGACCATATACGCGCTTTTAACCGGCACCGGGCCTATTTTAAAATCGAATTCCCATTATTTATCTTTGGCCCTTATGGGTTTGCAATATTACCAGGGTAATCCTATAACGCCGTAAAATTTCCGCATTATTTTTTTTTTTCGAGAATATATTCCCTGGTTTTTTTATAATAATAAATTATTTAAAGTATAAATGATTAGTTTTCGAAAGGTTTTTAAGCTTCGTATATTATATAGGTCTGCCCAGCTTTATTTATTACTGCCCTTAATTTATTATACTTGTTTTATCCTGGGGGTAATTAATTCTTAGCCGGATATTATGCTTTTATTATTATGAAAAGAAAATTGCCCCTTTTAAGGGGTATAATTTGCGCGATTTTTTAGGTTTTTATAATGCAACGTATTGGTCGGTCTTTAGTTTTATTATAATATAAATATCCGTTTCCGCTTTTTATAATATAAGTATTACGAATCTTTTACCGGTATACCGTAAAAGGGTTTTTTTACCTTAATGTAATAATTTCCGCGGATTTTTACTTATATTTATTAATATAATTCCGTATAATATTATTCCCTAATTATAATTATTAATCCAAATTAATTAGGGGGAAAAAATAATAAAGGAATTCCTTAAATTTTAATCTTAAAAAACGCAGGCTTATTGCCAAAACTTAAGTTTATAAATCCTGGTTAAACCTCCAAAAAATATAACGGGGAGTAGGTTTAATAATTTCGCTGTATGGTCGGTGTTTAAAACCAAGTTATTTGGTTTGGTTAAATCTCTAATTGCCTATTTAAAAGTGGCAATACTTTAGAAAATATAAAATAATACTGTACAGGATTATTCCTAAACGAAGATATAATATTTGGGGGAAAATATAATATATTAAATAATAATTATATTTCTATAATTAAATTTCTGCCGCCATGGTTTATTATCCTCCCAAAAGTCCCACAAGTCCCGGGGGTCCTCCTGGCTTTTTATATAATCCTGTACAGGACTATTTTAGGGCTTTAAATTAGTTATTTAAGCAATTGCGCCAGGCGCCGGTCTTTAGTACAAATGCAGCGGGGAATACCTCCGGCACCGCTACAATAATAAGCCCCAATTAGTTTAAAACCAAATATTATAAAAGGACCTAGTAAAAACCATATACCTAAAGTTTTATTAATAGCCCGAGGTATATACACGTATATAAAAAAAAAACCATATTCCTTTATCCAAAAGCCTAAAAGGGAATATTTTTATATTTCCTTTTTTGCGTTTTTATATTATATTAAATGGCCTTATTTTAAATTATTTATAAATGGTAATTAAAAACAGTTTTTTAATTTTAAAAAAAGGTTACCCGTTTAAATTTTAATTCGTTCGTTTAATTTAGGGAAAAAAAAGGGCGGGATCCTTATTTAAAGGGCTATATATAAAAGTAAAAATTCCTTTATAGGAAAAACTTAATTTTTTATATTAAAAAACGCCATTAAATAATCCTGTATAGCATAATTTTTATTTTGGTAATAGCGAAAGGATTAATCGCGGGACGAAGAAATTATGGTTTAATTTTAAAAAATTTATAATATTCCCTATTTTTTACGAAAGCGTAAACCCTTGCGATAAGTAAAAGCCTAAAAGGCCGCCGCGCCATTACCGTTATTTTTTTTAAAAGCTTTACCTCGGCCACCCCCTCGATTATAAGCGCCAAAAAAATTAAACCTTTATACCGGTTATATAAAAGGCCTGGTTAAGCCGGGAATATTTTTAACCCTTAAATTTAAAACGTTTATAATCTTTAAAAAATTAAGGCCGCCGAGAATAATTTCAAAATAATTCTCCTAATATTTAATATTTTACTTTTATACCGTATTATTAAATAATTTCTTAATACGGAATTTTTTATAAGGGGTATAATTATTATAAAAAAAATCGGAATTTAAAATTAATATATATTTTTTAAGGCCTTTATTTTCGATTATATAAACCTCGCTAAGCCAAAGGTAATTATTATACCTATTCCCGGTATATTTAAAAACGAAAATATATTTAAAAAAAGGGAATATATAATAAATAAAAATATTAGGTTTTTAATTTTAAAAATAATTCGCCTACCCGGAAATATAATACTTATAAGGGTTTTTATTTACCACGCCTTTAAATTATACGGTTAATACCTGCCAATATTAAAAGCGAAGAAAGGAATATAAACCATTTATAATTTACCCTAAAAAGCCTTTATATAAAATGGGAATAATAATAAGCCGATTAACCCTTTTATATAATATAGGGGCCAGGCTAAGACTTTTAAAAAGGGTTTTAAATATATCCAGATTATTATATATGGCCATATAAATATAGTTTCAAGGAGGGTCCCTAAATAGGCCAAACTGGAAATAATAAAGGATATTTTAAAAGAGTAACGATAATTAATCCTGCTTAATCCTAAAAGGTAAGAATAAAAAAAAATATAAAGGTGGAATAAACCTTATAAACGAAATTGGAAACCGGTTTAAACCGGGTCCTTTTAATAAGGCTTAAAAATAGCCTCGGCGGAAGAATACCAAACTGGAAGGCCTAAACGGTATTGTGCTTAAAAGGCATTTTAATTTTAAAAACCGCAACCATGCGCTAGGGTGGTTAATTTAGGGGGATTAAATTAAAAGAAAAGGTAAAAAAGGACCTTTTGAATAAACCTTAAAAAAAAAAGCCAGGGCTGGTTTATTATATAAGGTTAAATTAATAAAAGGTATAAAGCGATAGGGGAGAAAAAGGGAGCCGAGCAGAGCCGTTAAAATTAATGGTTAGATTTTAAAGCACCCGATTAATACGGCCTTGCGGCCTAGCCGGCGAAAAAAAAGAAGTAAAAGTAATTACCAGGGAAATTAAAATTAAATAACCCTGTATAAAGTTAATAATTTAAAAAGAATATACCTGGAGAAGGGCTTCGGGTAATAATAAAAGTGGCGTTAATTAAAAGGGCCGCTTAATTATAAATAAAATGCTTAATAATCCGAGTGCGGCTTTTTATAATATAAGCCCCGGGCCTTTTTATAAAAAAAGGAGAAGTGTAAGGGCGAGGGAAAACGAAGGTTATATAATAAGGTATAGGAAAAGGAAAAGGCTGGCTTACAGGTATAACAGGTTTGAAAAAACCAAAAGGCCTACTGGCCACTATAGCGGGGAGTAGGTCTGATAACCTCGCTGCATGGTCGGTGTTTAAAACCAAGCTATTTGGTTTGGTTAAACCTCTAATTACCTATTTAAAAGTGGTAATACTCCAGAAAATATAAAATAATCCTGTATAGGATTATTCCTAAACGATAATATAATATTTAGGGGAAAATATAATATATTAAATAATAATTGTATTTTTATAATTAAACTTTTACCGCCATGGTTTATTACCCTCCCAAAAATCCCATAAATCCCGGGGGTTTTTTTGGCTTTTTATATAATCCTATACAGGATTATTTTAAGGCTTTAAATTAATTATTTAAATAATTACGCCGGGCGCCGGTCTTTAGTATAAATATAGCGGGGGATATTTCCGGTACCATTATATTTTATTAACCCATAATAAAAAACCGCGCCCCGCGGTCCGAAAAACTTTAGGAAAAGTTTTTTGGCTTTTACCAGTATTACCGATTTATCCGCTTCCTCGCCTTTCGTATATTATTAATTATTTTTTTATAATAATTACGGGTTCCCTTTTTTATTTTATTATAATTAAATAAGGCTGTATAATTTTATTTTTATAAATTTTATTATACCTTAACCTTTATTTTCCCCCGGAGGGTTTATTTTAATTAATAATATTTAAGCTTTACTTTAAACGATTTATAAAATAAAAAACGAAATATTTATCCCCCCTTTCCATATAGTTAAAAGCCAATCGAGCTTAAGGAGTCCTTTTAATCCTTTTAAATCGGCGGCGCTGGCCATGCTTAATATTATAGGCCGCATTTTTTACTCTCGCCGCTTTTTTTTTTTAAGCTTCCTTTTTTTCCTTTTCCTTCGTAACCTCTCGCTTAATATTTCTTTTAATAATAGCCCACCCCGGGAAATTTTCGGTATAAGTAAGTTATATATTAAATTTGGGACGGGGTAAATAATATTAAACAAAATAAAACCTAGGGTTTTTTAACCGGTAGGCCCCCCTTTTTATTAATAAATAATATAAGGGCTTTTTAATAACCTCCTCCTTAAATATTTCGAAATTATTATCCACCTTAATATTAAAAAGCGGCCTATATTATTCTTTATATACCCACCAGTGTTAATTAATATATAAAAAAAATTAAAATTATAATAATTATTTAAAGGTAGGAATTGCGCGTGGGGAAAATAAGGTTATTCTTAAGGGTAGGGATAAGGGCAGCGATTAATAATTAACGGGAAATGCGCGCATAATAAAGCGTGCGAAGGGTAAAAAAAAAAGGGAAAAAATGCGTAATGGTAATTTAAATAATTTTAACAAATTAGGCTTTTATCCCGGTAATATATATTCTCCCCTAGGAGATTTATAAGGGCGGTTATTGCCCCCTTTTTTTTCTAAGGCCACCTGGCCCCTCCGCCTTCGGTATATAGGATTCATTATATAAATAAAGTCCGAATCCATATTATTTCCTAATTTTAATTTTATTATATTCTCCTAATTTTCCGTATAAAAATGAAACGGGTTTATCCCTTTACGAATTATGGAATTTACCCTAATATTAAGAAGTTTAGGGCGTATTAAAAAAGGCCTAAGGCCTATATAAATATTAAATATATAAAAACGTATCCCGGTAATATTTATATTCGTATTTAGGCTTTACCACTTTTTATTATTAATTAAGTAGCCCTAGGGATTATTACCTTTTATTATTATACGTAAAAAAACCTCGTATTAAGCAGTAATATTAATTTCCCCTTATAACCACCCTGCTTTAAAGAGATTCCTTAATAAATTAAGGCCCATTATAAATTTTAAGTAATTTATATAAAATACCTTTACCTGATTTATAAAATACCTTATATAATTATTAGGCGGTGGCCCGAAGGAATATAATATATGGTTCCTTTTCCCTTTTCCCCTTATACCTAATTTTAACTTTTGGAGGCGGTATTATAACCTTTTTCTATTATTTTTTAACTCTTAAAATATAAGGGCCTTTTTATTAATATAAACCTCCCTTTTTATTTACGTATAAATCCATATTATTTTCTGCTTATAAATTATAATCCTAAGCGTTTTTAGTATTATAAGGTATTAAGATCGGTAAAAGGGGCTAATTTATATAAAAATAATTATTATAAGGAGGATCTTAAACCGGAGGCCGTACTTTTTAAACATACCCCTATTAGTTTTATTTTGAAATATCGCCGAAAACCTTATATAAGCCTTTTACGTATACCTTTTAAAATTCTCTCCTACGTTTTTTAATGCGAATATAATAAGTATTATACCCCTTAGGCAGCCTTGGATAAAGATTATTTGCGGGTTTTTTTATTTTTTTATTATAGGGTTAACCCCTGCCTTTATTATATTAAATAAATCGTAATTTTTAAAAAACGGGTATTATAGGGGAATTATAAAGGCCGCCTGGTTTTTAATGGTTGGTATATTTTTAGGCCCCCTTAAAGGTTTAAAATCCGCAATCGTAAACCTAATATTATTTACCCCGTTATATATTTTAAGGTAATCCTTATAGGTAATTAATTATTAATGGGAAAAAGATTAATCGTATTTTAATAATTTAATAATATTATATATATATACCTCAGTGTTTATAAAAAACGCTTTAATAATAATAGGCCTTCGAAGCCGTTGGCGAAAGCGGTTATTTTTATAACGGTCGATAAAATTAAACATATCCTTAATAATTATACTTATATTCCTTTGGGCAATTTCTTTAAGCTTTGGGTTATTTATATATAAAATATATAAGGGGATTAGCCCTCCCTAGCGGGCCTGGTTTTTATATAAACGCTAAGGTTTAATAAGGGCTTTTATACGAAAAATCACCTTTTGGAATAATTTAAATAAAAATTCCGATTAATATTTAGGTATTTAAGCGTTAATTTTATTTTTTAATTTTAACCCTTCGAAGGTATAATTTTTTATTATTAAAATAATACTGCTTAGGGCTTTTTTGCTTTATTAGGTAAAAATAAAAAATAAAAGGTATGTTTGGATTAAAGTTCTTAGGTTAAAAGGTTTAAAAAAGTATTAAATACCGGGGGTTAGGTTAAGGGTAATATAAGCTTTTAAAGGGCAAGGGAATTAAAAAATAAGGAGTTAAATTAAAATGGAAAATAAATTAAGCAGGATTATATTATAAAGATTTAAGGCTGGGAAATGGTATGGTTGGAAAAAATCGAGGAAATATGGGGGAAAAAAAGGGGGTATTTATACTTATAAGGCTTAAATATATTGGCGGGTTTTAAATAAACGGTGGTATTTTTTTAGGTAAACAGGTATTTCCTCGAGTATTCCTATTATTACCCTTTTGCCCTATTACCCTTATAATTTTTATAATTTTTATAATTATTAACGGCCCTCCCATTTTTAATCGAATAATTATATAAATATTTTTGGCCTAACTTTTTCCCCTTTTTTTCCCCCTATACCTTCGATAATTTTTCCTCTTATATACTTTTTATCGGTACCTTTTTTCTCTCTACAGTGCTTTTCTTTTTATATATTCCTCGCTTTTTTCCCTTTTTCCGAGCCCTTTTTCCTTTAAATATTTATTCCCTTTATTACCCCCTTTTTTTAATTTACTCCCTAATCCTTTTAAAATATATCCTATTTAAACCAAAGTAATAATAAAAAGGTTTATAAAGGGCTCCCTAATCTTTTAACTTTTATTCGGCATTTACCAGCGGCCAATAGGCCTTTTGGTTTTTTTAAATTTATTATATTTATAAGCCAGCCTTTTTTTTCTCCTATACCTTATTATATAACCTTCGCTTTCCCTTATCCTCGCATTTTTTCTCCTTTTATAAAAAGGCCCGGGGCTTATATTATAAGAAGCCGCACTCGGATTATTAAACATTTTACTTATAATTAGGCGGCCCTTTTAATTAATACTACTTTTATTATTACCCGAAACCCTCCTTTAGGTATATTTTTTTTAAATTATTAATTTTATACAAAATTATTTAATTTTAATTTTCTTAATAATTATTCCTACTTTTTTTCCTTCGCCGGCTAAGCCGTAAGGCCGCATCGATCGGGTACTTTAAAACCTAATTATTAATTCTAACGGTTTTACTCGGCTCCCTTTTTCTCCCCTATTACCTTATACCTTTTATTAATCTAACCTTATATAATAAACCAGCCCGGGCCTTTTTTCCCAGGGTTTATTTAAAAGGTCCTTTTTTGCCTTTTCTTTTAATTTAATCCCCTTAAATTAACCACTTTAGCGCACGGTTACGGTTTTTAAAATTAAAATACCTTTTAGGCACGATACCGTTTAAACCTTTTAATTTAATATTTTTCCGCCGAGGTTATTTTTAAGCCTTATTAAAAAGACCCGTTTTAAGCCGGTTTTTAATTTCGTTTATAAGGTTTATTCCACCTTCGCACCCTTTCCATTTTTATCTCCTAGGGCTAAACAGGATTAATTATTATTATTCTTTTAAAATATCCTTTATTATTTTTAATTTGGCCTGTTTAAGGACCCTCCTTTAAATTATATTTATATAGCCATATATATTAACCTGGATATATTTAAAACCCTTCCTAAAATTACCAGCCTGGCCCTTATATTATATAAAAAGGTTAATCGGTTTATTATTATTCCCATTTTATATAAAGGTTTTTTAGGGCAAATTATAGGTGGTTTATATTTCTCCCTTTATTTTTATTATTAATAATCATTGGCCGTATAATTTAAAGGCGTGGTAAATAAAAACCCTTATAAATATTATACCTCCGAATAAGCGAATTATTTTTAAAATTAAAAGTTTAATATTTTTATTTATTATATATTCCCCTTTTTCGAATATATTTCCGTTTTTAAATATACCGGGAATAAGTATAATAATTACCTTTAGTTTAGCGAGATTTATATAGCCGAAAATAAAGGCCTTAAAAAATATATATTAATTTTAAATTTCGATTTTTTTTATAATAATTATACCCCTTATAAAAAATTCCGTATTAAAAAATTATTTAGCGATACGGTATAAGAGTAAAATATTAAGTATTAAAAGGATTATTTCGAAATTATTTTTGGCGGCCTTAATTTTTTAAAAATTATAAACGTTTTAAATTTAAGGGCTAAAAATATTCCCGGCCTAATCAGGCCTTTTATATAACCGGTATAAAGATCTGGTTCTTTTGGCGCTTATAATCGAGGGGATAACCGAGGTAAAGCTTTTAAAAAAAATAACGGTGGTGGCGCGGCGGCCTTTTAGGCTTTTGCTTATTATAAGGGTTTACGCTTTCGCAAAAAATAAGGGGTATTATAAATTTTTTTAAAATTAAACCATAATTTCTTTGTCCCGCGATTAATCCTTTCGCTATTACCAGAATAAAAATTATACTATACAGGATTATCCAATGGCGTCCTTTAATATAAAAAATTAAATTTTTCCCATAAAGGAATTTTTACTTTTATATATAATCCTTTAAATAAGGATCCCGCCCTTTTTTTTCCGTAAATTAAACAAATAAATTAAAACTTAAACGGGTAATCTTTTCCTAAACCTGGGAGATTATTTTTAATTATTATTTATAAATGGTTTAAAATAAGGCCATTTGGTATAATATAAAAACGGGAAAAAAAAAACGTAAAAATATTCCCTTTTAAATTTTTAAATAAGGGAATATGGTTTTTTTTTTATATATGTATATATACCTTGGATTATTAACGAGGCTTTAGGTATATGGTTTTTACTGGGTCATTTTATAATATTTGGTTTTAAATTAATTAGGGCTTATTATTATATAAGGGAAGGAATATAAAAAAAGGGGAATTTCTTTTTATATAATAATTCCTTTAAAGGTTTCGTAATATTATACAGCTTTATTTTTTTATAAAAAGAATATTACCAAATTTTTCCGTAATTATTATTAAAATTTAAAATTGTATTTTTTTCGTTATTCTTAAAAAAGGTATTTTTCCCAATTCCCGCTCTTCGTTTTTTAATTTTTTTATATTGCGTGGTTTTTTTGGCCGTAACACTATAATAATATATTCGGCTAAATCGTTTTTTTTTTTTAATCGTTATTATAAAATATTACCGTTCGGCGTTAATCCTTACCCAAACTTTTTAATATATCGTTCTTAATATGGCCTTCCGAGCCATCCTTTTTATCGCTTAATCCTGTATAATCCTTTCCCAATTTATTATTTTATTTTAAATAGGGTTCCCATTTTTTCCAGGTATTATTATTAATTTCTACCGGCTTATTCCACCATCCGTTCTTTTAAATAAACCTTTTAATTTTATTATTCCCGATTATACGCTTAAAGGAAGGGCTCCCTTTATAGGGTTCCCTAAACTGCACCGTTCTTTTTTTATTTAAAAGTTTATAAATAATATAGGGTTTTATTTATTAAGGGTTTTGCTTATCCTTTATACTCCTAACCCCTATAATTGGTATTTATCGCAATATTAAATCCCCTTTTTTTAATGGAATTTTCCTTATTTTCCCGTTATTCTTTTTATCTATATATTTGGCCCTGGCTTCCCTATTCTATTATAAAATTCGGGCTGCCTCCGCTAAATCCGTTTTTTTCCGTTTTATTACCCGGCTTTTTTCCGCCAAAAAGTCCGCGTACGGTATATTACCTTTTTAATTAATTATTCTCCAAATAAGGAGCGCCATTTTAATAAGGGTGACCATTTTTAACCGTATAATAACGCGTATAGGGAAAATCCTATTGCTTGGTTTATTATAACTTTTTACATTATTAATACCCCTGGGTACGTATTAACCCAGCTGCCGCCTAATTTTAATAACGCGTCCCTAATGCTTAAATGGTGGTGTTTTATTCCCCCTTATAATCGTAAACTATACGCCAATACCGTAATCTTGGCCAGGCCTATTTGCTTTATAAATTTATTCAAAAACCCTCGGTTTTCCGATCCTCCATTAATTATTAATTTCCCATATATCCTATACCTATAAATTATATCCTGCCAAATAAAATTGGCCATTTACCCTACGGTGGTTTTTTATAATAATCGCCCTTTAATTTATCCTATTAAATTATATTTGGCCTATATAATGCAAATATACCCTTTTTTTAATGGTATCCAAAAAATATTAAGCAAAATTTTAAAAAACGGGGTTAAAATAAGGTTAAAAATCTTTAGCGGTATTTTAGGCCTTTAAGGGTTTCGCTTTTAATAAATTAGGCAGGTTTTTAATACCTTTTATATTTACTTTTATTATCCTTTTTAATAATAATATTAAATAATAAAATTAAATATAGCGTTTTGTCCTTTATACCCTTCGTAAATATAATTATTTTAAATAATATATTTCCGGGTTTGGTTATTATCGACCATTAATTATAATTATAATTTACCCCTTAAGGTTTTACGTTAAAATTTTTAATCCCTTATTAAATAATTTAAAGCCTTGTTTTTCCAACGGAGAAATAATTTATAAAAAATATTGCTCGGTTTTTTTAGGGTGGTAAGAAAATACGCTATTTTTTAAAATTTATCGCTTTATATTTCTCCTCCTAAAATCTTAATATTCCTTTAATCCTGTACAGCCCTAAACGCGTATAATTACGCATTAATAAAATTTTCAATATTTTTCTTTAATTTATTATTTTCCTTATTTAAAGGTCCTGGGGGTTTTTATAATAATGCGTTTATTATAGCGTTTTTATTTCCTAATATATACTTTATATTAAAATCGAATTACCGTATTTATACGATCCATTTAATAATAAATACTCCGGGTAAATTAATAATATTATTATTAAATTAATATATTATATTAACCGTATTTATTTTAAGGGTAAAATACATACCGTATAGGTAATTCCGTAATCGTTTTAAAGTTATAAATAGCCCCTTATATTTTAATTTGGCCAAATAATATATTCCTGCGGCTTTTTTTTAATAATTAAACTTATACCTTATTATTAAAACCTTCCTTTCCCTTTTTTGGCCGATCTATACTCCCCATCCGGTTCCTAATATATTTGCCTTAATAATAATACGCCCTGCCTTCGGGGAATAATTAATTTTAATTAAAACTGGGGGTAATATTAGGGTTTATTTAAGGATTTTTATTATTTTCGTGTATTTTTCCTCCTAAATAAACTACGCCCCTATACGGGTAAATTCGTATAAGGGTTTAATAATATAAATAAAATCCTTAATAAATATTCGGTAAAAGACTATTATATTAATAAATCTTTTAATATTCGATGTATTTTTAAAAACCGTCCATTCTTTAATTTTAATAACCTTGGCCTGTTTAAAATTACGGCCATTCGTTCCGCATATAAAACCTATTATTACGGCTAATTTTTAATACCATTTAAATTTAACCATTAAAATTATGATCCCGGCCAGTTTATTCCGTAATAATATTTAATCCAAATTCCTAATATATTCGGCCATATATTACCGTACCCTTAGGTAAACTTCTCGCCTATTATATATAATAATAAAACCTTTAACCGTAATATTATTAATAAGTATCCTGTATATTATTAAAATAAAACCTAGAAAAATAATAAAAATAATCCTGTAAAATTAAGTAATATTATTTATTCCTCCTTACGGAAGCGTGGTTATTTTAAATAGGCCGGCGAATATTATAAAGATAATAAAATCTCGGGATTTTAAATTAAGCATTATTTGGTTGTATTCGGAGTAAAAATCCAGGAGTAAAATAAACTAATAATAGGTTATATTCTTTATAAATTTATTAATAATAAAAGGCATAAAAGCATTACGAATTATAACCGAATTAAGCCTTTCCGCTAAATTAATTAAGCGGTACTTCCTATTTTCTTTCTTAATTAAAAACCAGGGGTTGCGGTACGCCGCTTAATTTGGCTTAATTACCCCTTTTTTTTTTCGCTCCTCGAGTATTTCGATTACCACCATTATTAATACCTTGGGAATAAGAATACTTTTAACCTACTACCCTATATAAGGTACCGTATTAATCTTTTAGGGAGGGGCTATATTAGGGTTAATTTTACTTAAATATTCCCAAAACCATATTAACGCTTATTTTTTATTTATAAGTATATTTATAAATATTCTTTATTTTTCCCCTTATAATTTTTTAAAGGATTTTAAAATCTTATTCCTTTTTTTTAATATAAACCTAGTGCCGTTATACCCTGCCTTATATAATTATAGGTAAATATATTTGCTTTATTTAATATTATTACGATTTTTTTCTAATGGTTTATTTTTTTCCCATTTTTTCTTATACTAGTCCGGGTTTACGAGGGCCGTTTCGTACTTTATTTAAATATCCACGGGCTTTATTTTATCCGCCACACATTTATATATAATAAAAATATTAATAATATTGGTATTATTAAGGGGAAATACCTCCTGGGCTCCGCCAACGCCTAGGATCTCGTTAATAATAAAATCTCGTATTCTTTTTTTATTATTTTATAATTCCCGATTATTACCCTTATAATACTCTTTTAAAAAAACATTTAATCTTTTTTTAATAATCTTTTTCTTATAATTAAGGTTTTATAGGTAATTATAAGGCTTTTTATGCCCCTGCCCTTTTAATTAATAAAGGGTAATCTCCATATTTAATTTTCCGGTTTAGATTTCTTTATTTAAAAGATTCTTCCCTTTTTATGGCCTATTAATATACCCCTCTATAAATATATCCTCCTTAAACTTTTTTATAAGGCGCTTAACTTTCTTTATAAAAAATTAGGCTATTATTTTTTTATTATCCGAATTTAAAACTTCTATTATATAGGCAGGGATTTTAATTTTACCAATATAAGGTTTCCCTAATCCTATACTGGCCTTTTTTTTTTTATTGGTCGAATTATAAAGGTTATTTATATTTTTCTAAAAACCTTTATTCCCTGGGGATAAATATTACGGAATATTCTTCCACGTTCTTTTTTTAGGGTTAAGTTTATAATAATAATAATATAATTATTTCCTTTTATTTTAAGCTCCCTAATTAATATATTGCGCTTTTTATTATAATATTATTTCCACCCCATTATTATAATAAAAGGTATTCCTAATATTATTTTTGGCGCCCTTTTTCGATTTTATTTTAATATAAAGAAATTTTACGCAATACGTTTAAGTTTTAAAAAAATATACACCCATTACCGTATAATTAAGGTTAAATTAATTTTTTGGTTATTATAACCGGAAAACATAACTCGCGCCTGGTAAGCCTTAAAGCCGTATTCCTAGGCGTAAATTCGTTTTAAAATATTAACTTCCGCGCCTATATTTAAAATAACCCTGGCCAGCCTATTCTTTGGCCCTTTTATGCGTATTAATAAATACGGGCTCGGGTAAAGGAAAAAGGGGATTATTAAGGGGATTAATACCAATGGGTTAGGAATATTAATTAAATAAAAAACTGCCTTTTTTTCCTTTAATATTACCGCTTTTAGGCCTCCTGGCAGGCTTATAAATAAAACCTTAAAATTTATACGCTTATATTATTAATATAATTAAATACGTATAAGGTTTATAAACTTTAATTCCTCCGGGGGTATATTATTAATAAAGCGTATTTTTATTTTAACCACCTGGTAAATATTAGGCCTATTTAGGATTACCTATTAATATTCCTTTAGCTTTTTACCCTTATAAATAATTTTATTAATAATTTCCTCCACCCTTATTTTACCTACCAGTTTTTTTTATAAAATTATTCTTATAAATTATAATATTTATAATATTTCCGTAATTATTAACCCGTAAGGCCTTCCCATAATTTTTATAAATTATTCTTTTATTATCTTTTAAAAAATTAAGTCCGTAAATTTTAAAGGGTCCTTATGCTTATTATTTAAGGGCGCCTTTTTTTTCTCCTATATACTGCGTTTTATCTTTTCCTTTATCGCGCCCAATACTTTTTCGTGGCCAGAATCCTTTTTTTTTCCTTTAACGCCTTTTTTTTCCCCAACCGCTTTAACCTTATTTTCCACTTTTACTCTTTTTAGGGGCCTGCCTTATTTTTTTTAATTCCTTTTTAATTATAATTAAAAACCGATTACGCCGTTTTATTATAAATATTAATAATAAGGGCTTCCGCTATTATTTCCGCTTTTATATTCTCCCAGCTTTCCTATAAGTATTCCTTAATTATTATTACCTTACCTTTTATTATAATAAATAATTAATTATTTTAAATATTATTATTCCTGGGGATTTTATAAACCTTATTAGTTAGGTTTATTTATAGCTGGCGTATTTAAGGTACCTGGTCCTTTTTATTAATTAGGCCAGGCGTATTTTTTAAAAACCAGGGGTTTTTTATAATTATATTTTGGGCCTTTTATACCCGATTATATTAATCCTTAGGCACCTTTTTTTATTTATAATACCGTAGGAATATTATTCTTATTAATATTTCTTTTATAATTATATTATTAAATATTTTAATAGCCTAAATATTATATTCGCTTTTTTTAAAATCTTATCCTGGTGTTTAATAAAAGGGGTATTTATAAAGGACTCCGTTAATTCGATCCTAAGCGTCTTACAAATAATTATATAATATATAATTACTTTTTAAATATTAATAATATCTTATTACCTTGGTTTAATATTAGGGCCTTTTATTAAAACTAATTATTAATATAAAAAGTGCTTATACCTTTAAAATTTCCAAAAGGGTTATACTGGTTTTTTAAAGGAATTCGGCCTAAATATAATAAAATTCTCGTATATAGTCCCGTTTAATTTAATAAGTTTAATTAAAATTATATTTATAATGGTTTTTATATTAAGGCTTATTTTCCCTAATTTTACCATTATCCAATACCAGTTTTACTTTTTTGCTTATTTTCTGGTTTAATAATATATATATATTAACCATACTTAAAATATTTAGCTTTTTAATTAGGTCTTATTTAATTACCCTGGGCAGGATTAATCGGTTAATAAGTATTTTATTGCTTTTTTATAATCGGAGCGCGGGCGGTAAATCGTAGGGGTCGGTCTGGTTTCTTTAGGCCATTTTGGCCAAATTATATTGGTTGGCTTATTAAAACTAAAGGTCGATAGGGTTACGCGTGGCTTCCTTAACGCGGGCGGTGGTCCCTCTTTTTTCCTATTAAAACTTATTTCCGAATAGTTTTATTATTTTCTTATACTAATCCAGGAACGCTTTAAGCTTTTGGAGGAGTTCCTTATAAGTTCCGAGGTATAAATTATTATTTATAATCCCTATAAAATTATATAAATAAGCCTATAATATATTATCGAAGGCGTTTAAAAACGCGTTCGATAAAATAATATTATTAATATAATCCGTATGGTTCTTTTTATATTAAGCGAGCCGGCGTTTTTACCCCGTAATATATAACCGTTATTAATTAATATTCTTTATAGGCCAGTTCTGGTAGGTAAAGCGCTCCAGGTTTACCATATTACGGCCTTTCTGGAAGGTATTCCTATTTACGAATTTCGTTTTTAAGGCCTTTTTCGCTTTAATCCATATTTTTCTTATAATAAGCGATTCGACTGGTTTGGCGTAAGTATTAATATAATACTATATAGCGTAATTTATTTTTTGCGTATTATTTATAAATACTGCCTATTTAAATATTTAATTTAATTAATACGAATATTAAAAAATATTATTTCCCTTAAATATTACGCTCCCCTATATACCAGGGAGCGGTAATAATAATTAAACTATAACGTATTAATTTATTTTATAAGGGTTATATTAACCAATATTAAATATTATTTATACGGATTGGCCGGGAAATAGCGTTTATTTTATTCCTTAAAATATTAAAAAAATATTCGTATTATATCTTACCCGGGGCATTGGTATAATAAAAGTTCTGGATAGCGGGATTTTAAATAAGGAAGGGTTAAAAGGCGATCGCTCGGCTTTTTATTTATATAATAAAATTTAAGCTTTGTTGGCGCTTTCGGGTGTTTTTATTTTTAAAAATTATTTTTAGGCCTAAGGCTTATTTATAAGGCGTTTTTTACCTTCCTTTACCATAATAATATTCTAGCAAAAAAGCCTTCGCCGCGCCTTATTTTAAGAATATAATATAATAAATTTAAAAGGTGGAATGATTTTTTAAAAAATAAAATAATTTATAAAAAATGGAAAAGATTATAAAAGTTAGGATTTAAATAGGTTTTTAAAGGGTAATATAGTACAGGATTATTCTTCCTTAACCCTAGGCTTAAAAAATTATAAACGGTCCCTTAAAATTAAAAATAATAATGGTAATAATACTTTTTAGGCCTTTTAAACGTAATCGTGGGATTTTTATAACTCGAAATAAGGAACTTATATAGCCTCTTTAATAATTACCTTCCCATTTTCCGGGTATTAATATTATTTTTCCGGGGCCCCAGCAGGTCCTATCCCTCGCGTCCCGCGCCTTGCGTTAAAAAATCTTAGGCTTCGTAGGCATACCGCTTTACCGTTTTCCTTAATCGCCTTACCCTTTATTACCAATTAATCCGCTCCTGGTAATTATTAATTTGCCGGCTTTTTATAAGGCCGGGCGTAATATTGGCTAGCTTATTTAGGCTAAAAGGCCTCGCCTTACCTTTTCCTAAACTCCAAACCTTTTATAACTTCCTTACCGCATTTTTATCCCCCCCCTTTTGGCCGCTTTTTTAGGTAAAAAAGATTGGGCGCCCTCGAAGGGGGTGGGGAATTAACCATGGTTTTATGGGTAAAAGCCTTAAAAGTCTGGCGTTTATAATTTATAAATTATTATAATCGCCACGTTTCCCTTTGGTTACGGTCCGATTATAATAAATTATAGGACCCTTAAACTTTTCCCAAATAAGTTTAATTTTCGAGATTTCTCTTTTCTTTTTTCTAATAAAGCCTATACAGGATTACCCTTATACCAGATTCCTTAAAAGGGGATTAACCTTAGTTTAAACGGGCAATTCGTATTTTTTTAAACCCTTTAAGGGATATTTCCCCTGGTATTCGTTAGGTCGGGCACGGGGTTTAATATTAATAATAAAAAGTAAAACTTAATTTAAAAAATAATAGGGGTTAGGCCTTTATTCGAAAAACGATTTAATAATTATAAAAAACGGTATCCATTTTCCCCTATATTTTAAAACGCTTAATGGTTTTAATCCTTTCTTTTTTTTATACCCTTTAAAAAACGGTAAAGGTATTTTATAATTTTTATTTTTTATTTACGGGGTTTTAACCGGAATTATACAAATTGTTTTTCCGCCACGTAATTTTTAAGATCCTTTATAATTATAATAAGCCCTTATAAACCAAGCCCGGTTATTATATATTTTCTCCTATTTATAAATAAAATACTAATATTATTTAGTTTTGCCTATTTTTTTCTAAATTGGTTTAAAATACCTTTATAATCTTTACCTTAATATTATTATTCCCTTAACCGGAATCACGTAAATTATCCCTCCGCTATATAATTTTTAAGATTTCTTTTATAACCGTAGGTAAGATTATAATACGGGCCAGTTTAGGGGCGCCTTATTTAGCCCCTAAGCTTCCGCGGTAACTTTAACCAGCCCTAATTATCCCTTTTCCTTAAAACTTCTTTTAATAATATAAGCGCATTTTTATTACTTTTTCCCTTATTTTAAATTTAACCGGAATTGCGTAAATCGCCCTTTTACCACGTAGCTTTTGGGATTTTTTATAATCGTAATACCCTCGAAGCTTAAGCTGGGCTTATAAAAATATTCCTTTTATTTAAAAATAGGATTATAATCCTGCTTTTCTTTATACGTATTAATATTTTTAATAATCCCTTCCTTTATTTCTTTTATAACCGAGCAAATAAAGGCTTTCTTATTATATTACGCCTTAATTTCACGCCGGATTTCCGTAATATAATAGGGGTTTAATTATTTATTAACCTTTATTATTTTACTTATAAGGGTATAATAAGGGTATACAGTTTTATTTAATACTCGAAGCCTAATCCCTTTTTGGCCTTCTTACCGCGATTATATACGTATTTTTAATCGGCACCGGGCCCATTTCGAAATCGAATTCTTATTATTTAATTTTGGCCTTTATAAGTTTATAATATTACCAGGGTAATCCTATGGCGCCGTAAAATTTCCGTATTATTTTTTCTTTTCGAGGATATATTCCCTGGTTCCTTCGTAATAATAAATCGTTTAAAGTATAAATAATTAAATTTCGAAAGGTTTTTAAGCTCCGTATATTATATAAATTTGCCCAGCTTTACTTATTATTACCCTTAATTTATTATGCTTATTTTATTCTAAGGGTAATTAATTTTTAACCGGATATTATACCTTTATTACCGTAGGAAAAAAATTACCCCCTTTAAAAAATATAATTTACGCGATTTCTTAGGTTTTTATAATATAATATACTGGTCGGTTTTTGATTTTATTATAATATAAATATCCGCTTCCACTTTTTATAATATAAATATTATAAATTCCTTACCGGTATACCGTAAAAGGGTTTTTCCACCTTAGCGTAATAATTTCCGCGGATTTTTATTTATACTTATTAATATAATTCCGTACAGTATTATTCCTTAATTATAATTATTAACCTAAATTAATTAGGGGGAAAAAATAATAAAGGAATTCCTTAAATTTTAACCCTAAAAAATACAGGCTTATTACCAAAACTTAAATTTATAAATCCTGGTTAAACCTCCAGAAAATATAACGGGGAATAGGTTTAATAATCTCGCTATATGGTTGGTATTTAAAACCAAGCTATTTGGTTTAGTTAAACCTCCAATTACCTATTTAGGAATGGCAATACTTTAAAAAATATAAAATAATTCTATACAGGATTATTCCTAAATAATAATATAATATTTAGGGGAAAATATAATATATTAAATAATAGTTGTATTTCCATAATTAAGTTTCTGCCGCCATAGTTTATTGCCCTCCCAGAAATCCCACAAATCCCGGGGGTCCTCCTGGCTTCTTATATAATCCTGTACAGGATTATTTTAAGGCTTTAAATTAGTTATTTAAGCAATTGCGCCGGGCGCCGGTCTTTGGTATAAATGCAGCGGGGGATACCTCCGGCACCGCTATACCACTGGTAAATACCGAATAAAAGCCAGGAAATTAGGGAGCCCCTTATAAGCCTTCTCATTATTACTTTAATTTAAATAGGACATATTTTAAAAGGATTAGGGAGTAAATTAAAAAAAGGGGGTGATAAAGGGAGCGAGTATTTAAGGGAAAAAGGGCTCGAAGGAAGGGAAAAAAATAAGGAATATATAAAAAAAAAAGCATTATAGGGAAAAGAAAGGCACCGATAAAAAGTATATAAAAGGAAAGATTATTAAAAGTATAAAAGGAAAGAGAGGGAAAAAAGTTAGGCTAAAAATACTTATATAATTATCCGATTAAAAATAGGAGGCCCGTTAATAATTATAAAAATTATAGGAATTATAAGGGTAATAAGGCAAAAGGGTAATAATAAAAACGCTCGAGGAAATACCTATTTACCTAAAAAAATACCACCGCTTACTTAAAACCCGCCAATATATTTAAGCCCTATGGGTATAAATACCCCCTCTTTTCCCCCCCCCCCCATATTTCCTCGATTTCTTCCAACCATATTATTTCCCAGCCTTAAATCTTTATAGTATAATCCTGCTTAGCTTATTCTCCATTTTAATTTAATTCCTTATTTTTAAATTCCTTTACCCATTAAAAGCTTATATTACCCTTAACCTAACCCCCGGTATCTGGTACCTTTTTAACCCTTTTAATCTAAAAACTTTAATCCAAATATACCTTTTATTTTTTATTATTATTTAATAAAATAAAAAAGCCTTAAATAGTATTATTTTAATAATAAAAGATTATACCTTCGAAGGGTTAAGGCTAAAAAACGAAACTAATACTTAAATGCCTAAATATTAATCGGAGTTTTTATTTAAATTATCCCGAAAGGTGATTTTTTATACGAAAGCCCTTATTAAACCTTAGCGCCTGTATAAAAACCAGGCCCGCTAAGGAGGGCTAATCCCCTTATATATCTTATACATAAATAACCCAAAGTTTAAAGAAATTGCCCAGAAAAATATAAGCGTAATTATTAAAAATATATTTAACCCTATCGACCGTTATAAAAACGACCGCTTCCGTTAACGGCTCCGAAGGCCTATTATTACCAAAGCGTTTTTTATAAACATTTAGGCATATATGTATAATATTATTAAATTATTAAAATACGATTAATCTTTTTCCCATTAATAATTAACTGCCTATAAAAATTACCTCGAAATATATAACGGGGTAAATAATATTAGGTTTACGATTACGGATTTTAAACCTTTAAGGGGGCCTAAGGATATATTAACCATTAAAAACTAGGCAGCCCTTATAATTCCCTTATAATACCCGTTTTTTAAAAATTATAATTTGCTTGGTATAATAAAGGCAGGGATTAACCCTATAATAAAAGGGTAAAAAAACCCGCGAATAATTTTTATCCAAAATTATTATAAAAGTATAATGCTTATTATATTTATACTAAAAAACGCAGAAAAGGACTTTAAAAGGTATATATAGGAGATTTATATAAGGTTTTCGGCAATATTTTAAAATAAAACCAATAAAGGTATATTTAAAAAGTACGGCCTTTAGTCTAAAATCCTTTTTATAATAATTATTTTTATACAAATTAGCCCCTTTTACCGATCTTAATACCTTATAATATTAAAAACGTTTAGGATTATAATTTATAAGCAGAAAATAATATGGATTTATACGGGAATAAAAAGGGAGGTTTACGCTAATAAAAAGGCCCTTATATTTTAAAAGTTAAAGGACAATGGAAAAAGGCTATAATACCGTCTCCGAAAATTAAAATTAGGTATAAGGGGAAAAGGGAAAAAAAACCATATATTATATTCCTTTAGGCCACCGCCTAATAATTATATAAGGCATTTTATAAATTAGGTAAAGGTATTTTATATAAATTACTTAAGGTTTATAATAGGCCTTAACCCATTAAGGAACCTTTTTAAAATAGGGTAATTATAAGGGGAAATTGGCGTTATTACTCGGTATAAGGTCTTTTTACGCATAATAGCGGGAAATAACGATTTCCAGGATTATTTAATTAATAATAAAAAGTGGTAAAGCCTAAATATAAATATAAATATTACCGGGATATATTCCTATATACTTAATATTTATATAAGCCTTAGGCCTTTTTTAATATACCCTAAGCTTTTTAATACTAGGGTAAATTCCATAATTTATAAAGAAATAAACCCGTTTAACTTTTATACGGAAAACCAAAAGGATATAATAGAATTAAAATTGGGAAATAATATAAATTCGGATTTTATATATATAATTAATCCTATACACCGAAGGCGAAGGGGCCAGGTGGCCTTAAAAAAAAAAGGGGGTAATAACCGCCTTTATAAATCTTTTAAGGGAGAATATATATTACCGGGATAAAAGCCTAATTCGTTAAAATTATTTAAATTATTATTATACACCTTTTTTTTTTTTTTTTTACCCTTCGTATATTTTATTATACGCGTATCCCCCGTTAATTATTAATTATTACCCTTATTCCTACCCTTAAAAATAACCTTATTTTCCCTACGCGTAACTTTTACCCTTAAATAATTATTATAACCTTAACTCCTTTTATATATTAATTAACGCCAATGGGTATATAAAGAATAATATAGGCCGTTTTTTAATATTAAGGTGGATAATAATTTCGAAATATTTAAAAAGGAAATTATTAAAAAGCCCTTATACCGTTTATTAATAAAAAAAAGGGCTTACCGGCCGAAAAACCCCAGGTTTTATTTTATTTAACGTTATTTATTCCGTCCTAAACCTAATATATAATTTACCCATACCGAGAATTTCCCGGGGTAGGCTGCCATTAAAAGGAATATTAAGCGAAAGGCTATGGAAAAGGAGAAAAGAAAAAAAGCTTAAAAAAGGAAGGCGGTGAAAATAAAAAATACGGCCTATAATATTAAGCATGGCCAGCGCCGCCGATTTAAAAGGATTAAAAGGGCTCCTTAAGCTCGATTGGCTCCTAATTATATAAAAAGGGGGGATAAAGATTTTGTTTTTTATTTTATAAACCGTTCGAAGTAAAGCTTAAATACTATTAATTAAAATAAACCCTCCGGGGAAAATAAAGGTTAGGGCGTAATAAAATCCATAAAAATAAAGCTATATAGCCCTATTTAATTATAATAAAATAAAAAAGGGAACCCGTAATTATTATAAAAAAGTAATTAATAATATATAAAAGGCGAGAAAATGGATAAATCGGCGATATTAGTAAAAGCCAGGAAACTTTTTTTAAAGGTTTTCGGACCGCGGGGCGCGGTCTTTTATTATGGATTAGTAAAATATAACGGTACCGGAAATATCCCCCGCTATATTTATACCAAAAACCGGCGCCCGGCGTAATTGTTTAAATAATTAATTTAAAGCCTTAAAATAATCCTGTATAAGATTATATAAAAAGCCAGGAGAACCCCCGGAATTTATAGAACTTTTAAGAGGGCAATAAACCATAACGGTAAAAATTTAATTATAAAAATATAATTATTATTTAATATATTATATTTTCCCCCAAATATTATATTATCGTTTAGGAATAATCCTGTACAGGATTATTTTATATTTTCTAAAGTATTACCACTTTTAAATAGGTAATTAAAGGTTTAACCAAACCAAATAGTTTAGTTTTAAACACCGACTATGCAGTAAGGTTACCAGACCAACTCCCCGCTATAACCTGGAACCTGGGTTAAGGCCTTATAATTTAAACTTTAATTGGTTACCGTATGTGGGAATATTTCCCATTATAGGCACTAATTATTGGAAAAATAAGAAATCCCAATACCCCGAGTTTAATAATTCCATTAATATATTTCCCATAGCAATTAAATTAATATTAAACCTATATTAACGCCAGGTTAATAATTTAATTATGCTTAAATAATAGGATATTATTTTTAATATTAATAATAAGCAATTATTAATTAATATTAACGGGGAAGGTGGAAGTGGGAAATTTTATTTAATTAAGATTTTATCTAGCCACTTATTATAAAAGGCCGAAAAATATAGGTATTTTAACCTAATTTTTCGTGCCGCCCCTACTGGTATTATAGCATATAAAATTAATGGTCGTATTATTTATGGCCTTTTTCGCCTACCTATAAAGGGGAAATTTAATAAATTATTAAATAATTCCCTTTTTACCTTATAAGCTTTATTTAAAAATATTCATTTCCTAATTTTGAATAAAAAATTTATAATAAGGTTAGAAATATTAGGCATAATTAATTCCAGGCTCCGTGAAATTATACCACAGTTTAAGGATAAATTTCTTGGGCGGATTAAATTGCTTATTATTAGGTGATTTCGCCCAATTACCCCTAATCCTTTAAAAACCTTTATATTTTTCGGATATATTATTTAATGCTTTAAAAATTACAGGCCGTAATTCATATTTCGCGTTTAATACGATTATTAAACTTACTATGGTTATAAGGTAATAGGGGGATTTATAGGCAGGTTTTAGGGCTGCCTTAAATTACCTACGTACCCCCTACTTTATTACCGAAATGAATTGGCGGCTATTAAATAGCCGGGCTACCTATAATAATAATGGGCTTATTGCCGATTTTTCCAATGCCTTAAGAATTTATACTACAAGAAATTCCGTTAAGGAATATAATTCTTAAGCTTTATTAGGATTATTATTAAATAATTATAATAATTTGGAAAAGATATTAGCCCCTATTTTATAGGTAAAAGCTATAAGGACTGGCCAAGGCCATAAATAAGGCTTAAATAAAGATATTGGTTTGGAGTTTATACTATTATTAATTATTGAGCTCGAGTAATGCTTTTGGATAACCTTTGGGCTAAAAAGGGCTTGGTTAATGGAGCATTAGGGATAGTTAATAAGATTATTTAGGCACCGGGTATTTTTATTTTATTTTATTTTCTTATTTTTTTATTACTAACAATTTCCTAAATAAAATCCCCCGCATAAATCCCCCCAGTATGGTTTATATTGTATTTAATAATTATTTAAAACCTGAATTATATTAAAATGTAAATAACCAGCCTGTAGTACCTATTTTTCCTCTTTATAGGGAATTTATAATAGAGAATACGGCCTGTACCCGTACATAATTCCCATTAATTATTACTTTTGCCATTATAATTTATAAATCGCAAAGTTTAATTATGGATAAAGCAGTAGTTAATATTACAGGTACTTAATTTAACCCGGGGCTTAATTATGTTGCTGTATTAAGGTTAAAAAGCCTGGAGGGTTTATTATTTGATCGTTCATTTGATTTGGATATTATTCGGAAGGGGGGTAAGGGGAAG
>JAKWBI020000242.1:0-66184 GCA_022664585.2 Zalerion maritima | reverse complement strand
CCCCACCCCCCCCCCCCCCCCCCCCACCCCCCCCCCCACCCCCCCCCACCACCCCACACCCCCCCCCCCCACCCCCACCCCCCCCCCCCCACACCCACCCCCCCCCCCCCCCCCCCCCCCCCCCCCCCCCCGTGTACGTGTGTTATCATAAACGCGCCGGAGGGGGGTGGGAAGTATGCAAGCTGCTAGTAACTAGTTAATTATTAGCAGGGAGACATGTTGGATTAAAGTCGGCAAAGGCAAAAAACAAAAAAAAAAAAAAAGAATAAGCTTTTTTGCGGTCGTCGGACAGCGTGCTTTACCGTGTTTGGAGGCCGCGGCACGGGGGGGGGGAGGGTTCAATCGATGCATTGCAGGGATCGAGCGGTAAACTGGCATGCATACTGACATCGGGCTTTGCCGTAGAAAAGGGCAGCGTGTATGTGTGTGTGTGTGTGTGTGTGTGTGTGTGTGTGTGTGCGCTAGGCATGCAGACGACGAGGCTTTGGTTGCTGCCGGGAGCGTCCCGTGTGTATGCGAGTGTGTGGTCGGACCTGAGATCGGCCATGCGACACATGCGACACGTAATGGCTTCGGATTTCATGATGGGGGGGGTTGTGGGGACGGGACGGGATGGGGTGAGATGCGGTGAGATGTTTGATGTTGTCAAGGTTGATCTGATCCAGATCGAAGGGGAGAAACATGTGTGTGTACACATATGTATGTACATGTGTATGTCTATCACGCTGTCCCGGAACCGTGGTGCGTGAGGGCTTGCTATTAGGTAAGTCTGCAAGACCGTGTGTATGCACGTCTATTGTGTATAAGCCTGTTGACCCTCGAGTCCGTGAGTCTGTGTACCTGTATGTCTGTGTCTAACCACCCCACTTCAAGTTCTTGATTATTGAGCTATCCTTGAGGAAATTCCGATTTCTGATTTCCAGTTCAGCTCCGATGGAGGCTTCCAGAGTGATTCATCGGGCCGCGACCCAGGGCTGGAGTATGAGTTGGTGAGCTCAGCAATGTGCCAAGTCAACCTTGTCTCGTACGCCCCGCAGAAGAACACATACCCTATTACAACACGCAACCGTCGCTGGTACTAGAAACATCTTTAAGCATCCGATATCCTTTCGCACCAACTTCCACTTCCCTACATATCACCAACTTTCTTATCCCGCTCTACTCATTCATGTGTCTCATGCATCTCAGAACACCGTTCATGAAGCATTGTCTAGTACCCAAGACCCCTGAAGCTGAGCTCTGCCATACTAAGAATAGGACTAAACGCAGACCTCTGAAAAATTCTCCATTACCAGTTGTACGTGAGATTGTATTGGGGTATATAGCCTTGGTAGATTATTCAAGGAGACAGTATCAAAACAAACGCCGAGTATCCGAACTGAGATAGGTACCGCTCCATAAACAACGAAATATGGAGAAGAAAAAGGCTATCCCCAGTCTCAATCAATTACTCCCCTGCCTCTCCTCTCATCTCAGCCTCCCCCCTTCACTTTGTCACCTTCCTCGCCCTCAGGATCTCCTCCCTTTGAGCCTTCAACCCAGCCTTCTCCTCCAAACTCATCTCCTTCTTTTCCGCCACAACCCTCTTAACACTTGCCTTCGCTAGTTGCTCGCAAGCCCCGTGCCCAAAAAGCCTCCACTGCGCCGCCGCTGTGACGCCCACGAAAACCGCATTCCAAACACCCTTTTTCAAACAAGCCCAGGTAGTCGGCACGGCACCCAACGGCGTCATCAAATCGTCGATATATTCCACGGGATAAGCAGCTAGGTCGTGTCTCTCGCTGCCGACGAATCTCTCCTGTCTCAACTTCTTGTGATGTTCTATCTCGGCTTTCTGGGTGGCCTCGTCCGGGAGGTTGATTCGGCCGCTCAGTGCTGCGGCCACCCACCTTGCTTGCGCTTCTGCCGTGGGAAGGTGGGGGCCGAAGAGGTCAATGAAGCCGAGGTAGTAGACTGACGGGGCAGTGTTGTTGGTGACGGGGACAATCATTTTGTAGAGGTCGTGGGGGACTTTGTTGCTGTTTTGTCTCTTATCGGCGTGTTTGATCTGGAACGGGAGTTCCCTGGATGAGTAGCCGGTGCAGCATATGATGGCGTCTACGTCGTCGATCTTGGATTTGTCGGCCAGGCCGATTCCGTTTTCGCTTAATTCTTCGATGGTTGTCCTGTGAATTTTGATTTTGCCCTCTTTGACAAGGGGCACGAACGTTTGCTGGCACGAGGCGTTTTGCTCTAGGATCTTGTGGTCTGGCTTCAGTAATGGTGGGTGAGTTCCCATCACGAGGTTCAGGAGTTGGGTTTGGAGCCATTGAGATAGTCCCAAGGGAATCCATAGTTGGGTTACGCGGTCTAGTTCGTATCATCGAAATTAATTCTAGTCGCTAGATGCCAGAATGATCGGGGTCTACTCACTGTCCCAGGCCTCGGCCGGCTTTCCCAAAACCCACTTTGGAATAACCCATCCGCCTCTCCTCGTCACCATGTGCACCTCCTTGGCGTGCACCGTAAGCTCAGTAGCAATGTCTATCGCGGAACTCCCCTGGCCAATCAGCACGGTCTTCTTACCCTTGTACGTTTCGGGCGACCTGTAATAGTGACTATGGCCGAGGCCGCCCTCGTACTTGTCCCGTCCCTCGAAGTCAGGGGTTACGGGCTTGGTGAGATGCCCTGTGCATACGAGGACGGCGTCGAATTTTTCCTCCTCAACGTCGCTGCTGGTGGTGCTGCTTCCTACTTTTTGGGTTCTGACGACGGCAGTCGGACCTCCGGCTTTGGAGGTGGCATCGCCCTCTGCGGCCTCAAACTCAACCTCGACCACACACGTGCTCAGACGGATGCAAGGCATGAGGTCGAAATGCTCCGCGTACTCCTTCAGATACTGCAGCATTTTCGCGTGGCCGAAATATTGCTCGTACCTCGCGGGGTCAATGGGGAAGTCGCCGAAGCTGGTGGTATCTCGACAACTGTTCAGCTCGGCGCTGTCGTACATGCTGCTCCAGACGTCCGGGTACAGAGGAAACTTGGAGGATGCATTTGGGGATGATGATGGTGAGGGATTGGACGGGGGAATGGGCTGGTATGCCCATTGTCCCCCTATTTCCGGACGTCCCTCGAAGGCTACCGCGGTGTGGCCTTCGGCGAGACATTCTTTGAGTGCTGCAAGGCCGGTGGGACCTGGTGGTGGGAGTTAGCTATCTGGAGCGTTGGACTCGGGTTATTTTTACAGTTGGTTGAGCTTCGATTTACCTCCTCCGATGATAGCGATTTTGCGCTTTGCAAAGTGAGGTGCAGGGGGCTCGTTCTCTGAAGCCATCATACTTGATTTATTCGCCGGGAAAAAAAAGTTCCGTGTTCGCGAAATAATAAACCTGTAAGGGATGGTCAAGAATGTTTTATTAGAGCGAGTGCGTGTGTATATGTAGAGGATTGAATGATGGTAAGCGATCTGGATGCTTGTGAGGCTGTCCTTAACTAACCCCCCAATCCCCACTCCGCTCACAGGTACATGATTTTAGGGGTGGTGGTACTTCTGCTGCAGCAGGGAAATATATGAAGACGAACCCTTTTAAATTAGTAATATATTGCAGTTTACGATTACGTTAATAAATAACCTCGATTCTTTACCGCCTACTAAAAATTACTCATATTTATCTTGATATATATATAAATATTTCTTATATTTAAAAAGATAATTACCGCGGAGGAGCTCATGGAAGAAATCCCAAATTGAAATATTATGTGTAGTTCCATGTGTACTTATGGTCCGTGCCACGAGTGGGGATAGAGGGGTCAGTTAAGGACTCCCCTTGTGATGTTGATGGACGGTGAATTAAAACTCGACCGTCTGTGCTTGTGTTGACACCGATGGAAGGATCTCAAGGGCTATGGGAGACCTCTGATCTGGTCGCTCCTTCCCCTGTCGCAGTCTCTCTCGGAGGTTTTAATTTGCTGGGTCGGTTTTCACGTAGCACCCCACTAAGCTCATCTAGCGGTTACGCACTATGCCATTACCGTATATACAAAAGTAAGAACTAGCTATCGATAACATCGTATCTCTCACTCAGATACAACGGCGTAGGTCGCATACCAATAGGGCTGTGAAAGAAGGATGTTGAAGCTTTTCCCCGCGCGAGGCAAGGGCTATGTGCAAATCCCTGCGCTGTCGGAAAGCCCTTCAACGACGTTCCCAACGGTGCAGGTTGCAGCCATTATATATTGGTAAAGTTTTAAGTTGGCCAACTCAAGGGCCCACTTAGCTCAGTTGGGAGAGCGTCAGACTGAAGTCAACTTCCAGTCCATAAATCTGAAGGTCTTGTGTTCGATCCACAAAGGGGGCATTGTTATTTTTGCTGCTTATTATCATCTTCAGATTCTCGTCTTCGTGGAGTTTATACTCTTAATTTTAAGGAAGGTACTTTTTTTATCTTAAATGTTGCACCGATTGCATTTCGCAAGTTGGAAAATAAGGGATGGGTATAAAAGTACGGAGTAAAAAATAAGGGGAGAGATATGCTTACCGTATTTTTACTTTCTTTTTACTTAGGAGCCTCGTCGCTTTTAGTAACCGGATTTAATCCTGTACACCTTTAATCCGACACATAAATATGAATGCCTCTTTCCCCTATATTATCATGCCTTTCTTCATCCAACTCCTGGGATCATTATGTACCACTAGATGAACAAGGAACGAACGGCTTTCGATTATCACCATCCTGCCCGATATCTTTGTCTCACCGTTGTTGCGAAACATGTCCAGCGTTTATCCAGAAGTATTTCTATTTCATAGGAAGAATTCACGAACGCAGTCGTCGCTCCCGGGGAGCTGTATGGGGATTTTCGTAGACTCCGGCGGCGATTAATTGTCAGATGTGGGAGGCCAAACTAGGTCACTTACAAAGGTGGCATAATAAGATTAATGTCAGATACGCCATTATATGATCGATACACCACTTCTGCGTATTAACTGCGCCCCTGTGTATTAAATACGTTATCGCGTATCTAGTACATTATAGGCGTATTCATATATATAACATGTATAAATCATAAACTCGTATGGCGTAATAGGAGCAACAACAACGCTGTAAAATGGCTTCCCCGCACGCCCTTTTAATATAAAAGAACAACTATATTCTTAATACCAGTTAACCCCATTGTGCCACCTTTACAAATGACCTAGTTTAACATCTACACATCTGACAAAACCCACGGCCCGACATCTTTCGAGGAAAATCAAGACAATATAAAAGCCCGGGTTCGGATAGATAGAAGGAAGCGTCGTCGCATGAAAACAGCACCGCGACCATGCGAACGACGTGGAATCAAACGTGAGCATAAAGGCAGTTTCCCGCCTAGCAAGCATCGCGCAAGCCAAACTCGCGACCGTCCGTATTCCGAGAAAATAGGTAATGATCCCGTTTCGCTCACAGAATTTGATACCTATCCCGTAGACCTGAGCCGTCCACAGACAAGGGACAGCAACGGCAGGAATCCCGGCGGGAGCACGAATTGGTTTGGCATATGAAACTCTTTGCCTTGGGACCAGCAGCCGCCGGTGCCGAACACGTTTCTGGCGCTGAGGGCCCACAGGGAGAATCCGTCGCCGGAGGGAAAGGACGAGGGTGAGACGCACAGGTGTGTTGATTTGGGGAGAAAAGTGTGGAATGTGAAGGAGGGGCATTTTGATATTATTAATGCGATTGAAGCCGTATGGTTGAGGGACGAGGTGCTCAAGAGGATACTGGTGAATCCAGCCTTGAGTTTTACGAACGAGTGGGATAGACAGAGGTGGGATTCGGGTGTTAAGGTGCAGAGGGCTATGAAGAAGAAGCTGGTCGATGATGGAAATTGGAGGAAGAAACAGGCTAGGTTGCCTGCGGTTAGGAATAGGGGGTTAGCAGCTGCGGGACTGAAGGTTATAGGCGAGGAACAGATCAGGGATAGGTCTGATGAGGAGTCTGAGGGTGAGGACAAGGACGAGGAAATGGGGGAGTATGATGACGATGGTGATTATGGGGATTAGAACATGGATTCTTCCGGTCACGGTGTCAAACGTGGCTACGCTCCCGTAGGGACAAACTACGCCGCACCGTGACACGTAACCTAGACATCAGAATCGGGTGGGACATGCTGCAGCACGACATGGCTCATCCTCTCAAGTTAGACATGAGGAAGTTGCCTCATGTGAAGCAATTGTTTCTGGATCTGAGGCTCGCGAACAAGGATGTATTCCCCAGCGAAATCGTGGTTGGGGTGCCTCAGGTGCGACCAGAGCAGGACTACGACGGGATCCGGTTCGATTCGGATCCCGTGGCGGCGATGGTGGTGGTGGATCTGATCCTGGACCTCCTCACTAGGCAGAACAGACGGGAAACCCTCTCCCTCATCTACGTACGGGGCCTTGGGTCCGGGATGCCGCGGTACGAGATGGGCCAGCTCGGGGCGCGGGGGGAAAGGATCGATCCCGAGGTTATCGAGGACTAGACGCTGCCGTATCTGCTCGGCGCGGAAGCTGAAGTCGGTGACGACGGAGACAGGCCGGAGTATCATCATATCAATTGGATTGGGCTCCTTGCCGAGCTGCTGGAGACGGAGGGGGAGGTGGTGTTTGTGGACACGAAAAGGAAACTGCCTTGGCTGCAGCATCCGCGTGAATCGTGACAGGGGACCGGATAGGGACGTGGAGAAGGAAACATAGAGGCGGGATCGGTGGGTGGATTATGATCAGGTGGGGGAGGCTAGCGATAGTGAGGACGATGGGGATGGTGGTCCGAGAGGTGATGTTGATTTTGATGGTTTTGACGACGGAAAGATGCCTTGGTTGTATGAGGGGTATCATGCTTGGGATAATGATGGCGCCGCGCCGGATTCGGATCATGAGTTGAGAGGGGTGGAGTGGGATTCGGATGAAGGGGATTGGCATCCGAATAGGGTTTGGGGGAGTATGAAGGTGTCATTGCATCTCTCGGATTCTATCGTGTTTGGCTTCCTCTTCTGAGTTTCATGTTACTTCACTTTAAGGTGAAAATACCCAGTATACCGTTGTACCGGACCATTCCCTTGGAATTTCTGGCTGGGCAAATTCCCAATGCTAGGAGATTCATATAACTATACTGTTCTTTGTGAGTCGTGATGCTATGATTCCATAATATTGCTCGGCCAAACCGTTGACACAATAAAGGGCAAACTTTCGCCCTTTTACTCAAGATAACCTTCGTTATAGCTCAAAATCCCCATCTAATGAGATAGCTGTCAAGGTTCATCTGGATCTCTTGCTGAATCTCGTCTAACATCTCTAGTTTCATGCTCGCCGCCCATCGCGTCATGTAGATGTAAGGAGGCGAAACGTCCTCGAAGAACCATTTCGGTCCCGCCAATTACCCACATCTAGGAATGTTGGAGGCTTTTGGAACTCTAGCACGAGAGAACTAGCGATCCAGAATCTTCGCTACGGGCCAGTTGACTTGGCTTTTCGATAGCTCACATTAGGCACATAGTCATCGTTGAACCCCTCCAGCAAACACTTTTGAAGCCGACTTTTGTCAAATTCTTCAAACGGACCGGCGAGTAGAAGTATTCATCGGCGGCAGCAGCGACGGCAGCGAAGTCTAGGACGAGGATGGCGGTGATGCAATGAGATTTAGGGTTGTAGAGCATGTTGTACATGTTGAGGTCGCCGTGAACCAAACTCTGGGGAGGATGCGAGGTTTTGCGAACTTGCGAGGCTGTCTCGTAGTCCATTTCGATGCCAGTCCTTGAGTCTTCTAGACGTGTCTGATTCTTCCAGCTGTCTGCGAAGCGTCTGGACGTACTTGTCCTCGAACTGTGAGGAGGGTCCACTGCAGGGAGTTGTAGTAGGACCCGTCACGATAATCCCGGACTCATCAAAACCAAGCCCGCCATAACCGCGGACAGTCTCTGGAAGAGTGTAGCTTTGGATAAGTTTGTATATCTCTACCACTTTCCGCAGGATGTCCAGCTGGTGCTCCTCATCAAAGCCGTCGAATACTCTGTCCAGCTGTGTACCTGGCATGAACTCCGGCACGACCAATCCTTGAACCTTCCCAGACCCGGACGGTGGACACCACGTTTGTTGCGTCCAACGGCAAGTAAACTGAGCCTGGACGCAGTGGGCGGTTTAGGTTTAGGTCAGAGGGAGAAGAAGCGACGGGGGAAGTAGTTTGATGTGGTGTACATAATGGTTGTAATCTATGTTTGCGAGTGTAGTATCAAAAGGACACTGTGTCCGAAAAGCAGGCAAGTTGGTATTGGTATACTTCGGACGATATCACAATGGACCGACCTCTTTAGCATTGTCTTTCTTGAAAACGCGGACATTTCACGTCCTCGTGCATTAGGCAAAAGCAGCCTAGCGGTGATGCTCATAGCCGAACCCGCAAATGATGGAAATAACAAGACTAGGTAGTCTATCAACTAAGGGGAAGCTGTCAATGAACAAATGGATCAACTACATTCTTCTAGGCAGCTCTGCCTGGCCATCTTTGGGGAGTCCTTTGCTGAGATTCATGTTGCAACTAATAAAATAAAAAAGGGGCACCTGAATAAAAGCAATGAGTGATTGGTATAGTCATGCCGACTCACTAGGGGGACTCAGATCTTTGTCACCGGCAGCACTAGCATGTACTTATCCAAGGTGACTGGTGTTGTTTTACTGCTTCGGTTGCCTGCAGCGGCGGTCCGTGGAGGATGCTGATGCAGCTGATAAGGCAATCACGAGGTGCATGGTTCCCTGCTATCACCGCCCGTCGGTCCCTTCCCCGCGCCCCACGTCACCAAGGGTCATCCACCACCAAGCATTCTACCAGTCCCGCCATCCTCCGCTACTGGACCCGCACAGCAGAAGAAGCTATACCCAATGGTTGAAGTGACAATGCCAGCCTAGGCATAACTTTTGATAGCGACAGTAAACACCTTGCGGATAGCAAAGGAAACCGTATTCTTTTATTCTCTTTCCGTCTGTGTGTCTGTTGTCCCTTTTTGGTTTATTTGACGTATCGTCTCGTCTCGTTCATGCTCATCTGGAGTACCGCGAGGGTCTAGACGTCTCGTCACTTGTGCATAGTAGCGACGATAGTAACCGAGCTCCTATCAACGGTGCCGCTGGCGAACTCTTCTCGTATCCCTTCCGCGACCGGTTCCGCAACCTGACGATTATTCGACATCGCGGCCTCACGGCCTTGGGCTTCCAACCGGGGCACTTCGAGCCTTTGCCCTCCTCTCGTGTTCGTTCCCTCATCTTCCGCCTTCCTCCTTCCCCGTTTGGAGGCAACCCCTGAAGCCGGCACCCGCCTTTCTTTGCTCCTGCTCCTTCCCACCAAAGAAACCTTAATAGACGGTAGCTTCCACTTCATGCGCCTTCTACGGTCCATCGCTGCAACACATGCCAACCATGACCTCGAGCCCCGAATACGGGGGTCCAGTAACTGTTGCTCGACTTTGACCTCTCTTGTCGCGCCCCTCTTCTCCACCAGGTCGGAAGCTTTTTCCCCAATCACACACCTTGGAGAGCTTCTCCCGCACCCGCTCTCTGCATTTGCAGGTGTTCCTTCTCTCCTTCGCCCCTTTCGAGCTCCGTAACCAGTGCCTCGTGAAGCTTAGGTCAACACTTTACCTACTGGTCTTCAACTTCTTCTATGCGGGCACTCCTCCTCACCAACTAGCTCTTCTCAACGCTCCGTTAACGTTATCCCCGTATTTTCTGGACCCTCACCACGACACCTCATTGCCATCCTACACCTTTTCCTACCCACCGGCGGCGCCTAACGAGATATTCTACATTTATCAACAAACATCAGCGCATCTCCGACACTAATTCCCGTCGGCCGACTACCTTTCCGTCCGGTTACCCCGTATTCGTGAGATCCGTCCGATACGGGGCTCCTACAACCATGGCGCCCTTTTCGGCCTTCTGGGGCTCTTCCATGCCCAAGCATCTCATCAAATATGCTCTCTCACGTATAGACCTGCTAGATCACGACACCATAGACCTGGACAACCTGGAGCTAGCCTGGGGCATGAACACCCAGGTGGAGTTCAAAGATGTCGGTATCAGAACAGACGTAAGTTGGGACTGTCTCCCCCCACGATCTATCGCATCTTGAGGCTACCTTCCCCAGTCCTATATACATCCCTTCGTCCGTCTTGTATACATATCCCCTCGTCCGATCTGCATATACCCATTCGTCTCATATCCATTGGTCTTCCCGTCTCATTCATATCTTCCTCCCTCACTGACGCATACCAACCACGTCTATAGAAACTCCACAGTCTTTTGGCGCTTCCCGATAATTTCTCCATCTTGCGAGCTAAGGCCCTGACTTTGCGACTCAACGTGCCCATCGACCTGTACTCGAGCCCGATATCGATCCAGGTAAATGGCGTCCAAGTACAAGTCAAGGTAGCTTCCCAGGAGAAAGCCCCTCGAAAAGCACCGGCAAAGCAACATGGAGAGACTGGCGACGAGGTAATGCCGAACACGGTCGACCTTGCCCAGTCTTTCCTGGAAACACAGCCCATGGCAGACAAGAAGAATCTGGAAGATGCCATCGCCGCCGAAGCTAAGGACCTTGGCGCTTCGATGGCCAGCGACAGTGAAGACGAGGATGACCTCGCCTATGGAACCGGGCAGGCTCTAACACTGCCAACCTTCATTGCCGACTTCTTCCGGGGGATCGCAGACCGAATACAGGTCCAAATCCAAAATATCGCCTTCCAACTCGATGTCGAGGTTCCAGCTGGGGCCGATTCACACATACCAGACTTGGTGACTTTTGAGCTCAACCTAGAGAGTATTGATGTCGAGGGTGTGACAGCATCACCTCGGGTCCTTGGCTCGGAAGACAGACAAAAGATGGTTTCCTGGGAAGGAAAGCGACACATCTCACTAAACAATGTTCGCGCCTTTTTGATTTCGGAAGCAAATGTCTTTACGATGTTCAGTCGCTCTTCATCGATGCCATCATCCGTATCGACAAGGTCTCCTGTCCTTACGGAACGATCACCCCCGTCGCGAACATCGTCGGATTTGGCCCAATCGATCGCCGAAGCCACGGACGATAGTATTTATGACCCTGCGCCTGATCCTCTTCAAGACAGCGAGGATGCGTTCAACATTCCGTATGACTTCAACGAGCTGGGTAGCGATCCGGAGGATGAACAAGCACTGTCATCGCCTTCCACTCCCCGCGCCTCCGTGTATCAACCGTTCAGGTACGATGGTCCTCCGGCTCAATCCGAGGTCATGGACAGGACTGAGGCATGGAGTTCTACTGAGGGAGGCAGTCGATCAGAACCTGGACCACCTCACATTAATGCCCCGGAAACATTGTCCGATTCTACCATGACGGACCCTCCCTCGCAACCAGTTTCGGAGCCACCGAGTGATGAGTCCACTCCTGGACCCGATGAGCTAGCCAGTTCCCATGTATTCACCCACGAGGAAGCAGAGAGCATGTACATGAGTGCTCTCTCGCAGATGAACACGTCTAGCGGCATGCCAGGAGGCTGGGAATCTAATGGATCTCCAACCGACGACGCTGTCACTGCCGCAGGACGGCCCAGATCAAGCAATCCGCAGGATGGAGGACAAACATCTGTTTCTGCGGGTGATACCCGATTGCACCCCGAAAATGCGCAGCCAGAGGAGGTGGCTACCCACGGCTCGACTCGCAGCTCACCAAAACCTGAAGAGAACCAAACGGGCATTGCAGAGGAGAGACCGCCCCAGGACGAAGCTGCGACCCCACGTGGCCCAACCCGACTTGTGAAGGAAATTGTTTCTCTTGCCTCAATCTCGGTTTACATTCCCTCAAATCACAAGCATCTGGCAATTCCGATGGAGGCATCTGAACACATGGGAGCTTTGATGGGACAATCTATGGTGCCCAATATGCCAGGAACTTTCTCCGTACATGCTGCATCCCTCAATGCGGATATCTCACCTCCAAAGACAGATTCAAAAGCTCCTGATGCTGAACACCAGATAGATAGTTCTATTGAGGTTGAACTCTCGCCCCTGCGGTTGCAGTTTGACACGTCCATAGGATTCCTCCTCGCCAAGGTTGTAGGAGTACTCCTTGATGCCGTCAAATCGACCCCAAATTCACCGGCGCCTCCTACCGCTGCACAAGCCACGGAAAACAATGCAAGCAAGATGCCGGATATCAAGGTCCACGCCCAGAGCATCAACATGGATTTCTTGGAGAAGCTCCCTGGCGTATCGGATACCACGGGAAGGATGTTTGGCTCCAGCCATGTTCCCTTGGATGCTCAAGTCCTTCTAACCACAGGTCTTTCAGGGCTCAAGATCGCTGTTTCCAACGAGAAGGGAGATTGGACCACTGACGTCGACCTCAAGGCGTTCACATTCGGATACCAAGACGAGCCAATCATTTCCTTTAACCCGGGAAATCACATGGTTGCCTCGGTTCGCGATGCCTTTCCTTCCCCCGGAAACGATGTCAGCATGCAGCTAAAACAGACCGGCGCTGTCACTACTTGTAACATCAAGACACTTCCCCTGGTGTTGCGCCTGGATCTGCTCAAACTGGACGATACATTCAGCTGGTTTGGTGGTCTGAGTAGTTTTATTAACATGGGATCTTCTATGACCTCCAACGCATCGTCTCCCGCGAAGAGCTCGGCTGCGGTCAAGCAGCCGCAAAGAAAGGGGGTTCGCTTTGAAGGTGACGCCACCCCTTGTGACCCTGTAAAGCTGAAGGTAGATCTAAGGATCAATAGCTTTCACATGGATTTGCTCGGGAGGGATTCCAGTGTCGTCCTGCAATCCAGTGCCATCAAGTTTGTCGTCCGTGATAGCTCAGTTGGCCTTGGGATCTCCATGGTGCGATTGGAAGGCCCTTTCAAGCCTGGCCAAACTGCGCCTATTGCTGTTTCGATGAAAGGTCTTCGTCTGGAGTATCAACTTACTCCACAGACCCGAGACTTGGAACGGCTGCTTGGTCTCATCACTCCTAGCAAGTTCAAGTTCGATGAAAACTACGATGAGATCATGGTTGATCCCCTCTTGAGGCAGAGGCGCAAGGGACCCGTGCTTCGAATCAACCTAGAGTCGGTCCTTCTGGACGTGAAGAACTTGGCTCACCTGGACTGTCTTCCCTCACTGGGAGAGGATCTTGCCAGACTCGCGACGGTGACCAAGTACCTGCCAGAAGATGACAGACCTGGGCTGCTGACATTTGTGAAGGTCTCTAAGCTCGAGTCGGCCGTTGCCTTTGGGGGCCGATTAGGAACTTTCCAGGGCAAGACGAAGGACCTCGAGATCGCTCATATATCCATCCCTATGCTGGTTGCATTTGCTGTCGGCAATGTCTCCATATTGCGCAACAAGACCGAGGAACTAGTTAGTCATTCAGGCACAGGCCCGAGAGAACCGTCGATAGCTGGGTGGCCAGTCGTAACAGCTCGATACATCGGCAATGAGATAGATCCCGTCATCAAAATTAAGCTCCGCGACATTCGTTTAGAGTATCGAGTGCCCACGATCATGGATTTCCTCAACTTGTCCGAGGACGCAACGCCCGAGGATTTCGAAAACGCCATGGCGCAATCGGTGGCCAATTTAGGTGATCAAGCCCACGCAGCGATGATTGGTAAAGGAAAGACGCCTATAAGGACGGCATCGGCCGATAGCAGCACCATCAAGCAAACCAAGGTGGACATTACTTTCATGGATTGTCTCGTTGGGCTTAATCCGCTGCGGCTACCGTCGAGGATGGTTTTGGTTTTGACAGATGCCCGTCTTGCTGTCCATCTGCCCCAAAATGATAGCATGAAAGTTGTTCTCGACATTTCGAGGGCTGGTATCGTCTTGGTCAATGATGTCGCCGTGCTTGGAAAACCAGATGATTCTAGATCCAGAAAGAGGCGTACGTCAGATGCCACATCACCTCAGACCACCCAGTTGTGCGAGGACGGTTACGTTAGCATCCTCTACACCTCGGCTGCCCAAATCAACGTTGATATAGTTGGAGTCGAGAGTCGTGAGAGATACGTGACTGTCAAGGCCAAGGACAATCTAGTGGTGCTTGAGACATGCGCCGACTCGACACAGACCCTCATCGCCGTTGCGAACTCGCTAGCACCGCCCACCCCCCCTAGCAAGCAGGTCAAGTTCCGCACCAACGTTCCTCTTGTTCAAAATCTTATGGCCTCGATTTCTGGGGAGGCGTTCGGAAAAGCTGAGGGGGATTATGATTTCGAAACCGATTTCGGCCACAACCCGGAGTTCCTCGACGATGCATCGTCGGAAATGCCCTCTGGAACCGATAGCCCGCTCGACATCCAGTCGCAGTATCTCGGAGACGAAGGCGAAGATGTGCTCTTCGATGCTGGAGGATCCCAGTATTCGGACCGAACCACCACTCGGGACACGAACGACGACGGTGTGCTTCTGAGCATTGACGACATTGGTGGCCGCCGTGACGAGACTTTAGATGTCATAAGCGATAGCGGCTCGGAGATATCCATCAAAGAGCACTACTTTGGCAAGCATCCGAGCACTGAGGGAGCAACCAACACGTGGAACTCTGCCCGCAACGCGTACGAGACTACCGACATAAAGAAGGCCCAGCGTAGTCCATTCAAGATCAATGTCGAGGAAGTGCATCTCATTTGGAATCTCTATGACGGCTACGACTGGGCCAAGACCAGAGATGCACTGACCAAGGCAGTTGAAGAAGCTGAGGCTAGAGCTTTCGCGCGACAGAATCAGGATGTGCTTGCTAGGAGAAAGACATCTGCAACGGCCGACGACTTCTACGATGAAGAAGATGGCACTGAGGTTGGAGACGTGCTCTTCAACTCGATCTATATTGCCATTCCTTCCTCTAAGAACCCCCAGGATCTCACCATTGCCATAAATCAGCAGTTGGGAGACAACGGGACGGAGACGGAATCGATAGCTACGACCAACGTCACCGCTGCCACAGCGCGCGTCGCCGCAGGGTATAATCCCAGCGGCTCCAAAGCACGAAAGCTCAGGTTGAACCGAAGCAAGCGCCACAAGATTTCTTTTGAACTCCAGGGTGTGTTTGCAGACGTTGTCACGTTCCCTCCTAGATCGGGTGAGACACAGAGTGTTGTAGACATCCGCGTTCGGAACCTTGATATATTTGACAACATCTCGACGTCGACTTGGAAGAAGTTTGCTACATATGACCGAGATGCTGGCGAGCGCGAGATGGACACCCATATGATTCATCTCGAGTTGCTGAATGTCAAACCTGTCCAAGATCTCGCAGCCTCCGAGTTGGTCATCAAGGTGAACGTCCTTCCGCTACGTCTTCACGTTGACCAGGATGCTCTCGAGTTCATCACGCGCTTTTTCGAGTTCAAGGACAGCAGTGTTCCAATCCATGCTTCGGAAAGCGATGTTCCATTCATCCAAAGGATCGAGGTTGCGTCTATCCCTGTCCAGCTCGACTTCAAGCCTAAGCGAGTAGACTATCTGGCTCTCCGATCAGGTCGCACGTCCGAGTTCATGCACTTTGTCGTGCTGGACCAGGCGAATCTTGTGCTCCGCCACATCATCATGTACGGCATTTCTGGCTTCGATCGCATGGGCAATACGCTCAACGAGCTCTGGACTGCCGACGTGAAGAGCGGTCAGCTCCCGGGCGTCCTTGCTGGTTTGGCCCCTGCCCGCTCACTCGTCAATGTTGGCGCCGGCTTCCGGGATCTGGTTGAGATACCCATCAAAGAGTACCGGCGAGATGGGCGAATCATCCGGAGCGTGAGGAAAGGCGCCACAGCTTTTGTCAAGAAGACAGGCACCGAAGTCATCAAACTGGGCGCGAAGCTTGCCATTGGTACCCAGAATATTCTTCAGGGCGCCGAGGAGATTTTTGTCAACAAGAACCAGGAGCAGTATACGGGCTGGGATAGCGACGAAGCAGACGACGACAACGAGAAGAAGCAGATCTCGCTGTACGCCAACCAGCCGAGAAACTTGACGCAAGGCTTCACCCGTGCATACTCTAGTCTCAGCCGTGACCTCAGCGTTGCTCGAGATGCCATTATTGCCATCCCAACAGACGTGGCACAGAGTCGCAACGCAGCTGGTGCGGCCAAGGCGATCCTTGAAAAGGCTCCTGTGTTGATTTTCAGGCCTACCATCGGTGCCACGAAGGCCATCGGACAGACCCTGCTTGGTGCCACCAACACGATTGACAGCGAGAACCAGCGCAGAGTAAACGAGGTAAGTTTCTCGCATGTTTATGGTCTTTGCCTGTCTGGTGCACACCTGTACTGATAATTATGCGTGCCAGAAATACAAACACTAGAATGATGCACACTAGTCCCCCGCGACAACCCCGTACTCGACGAAACCGCACATATTCTTCCCAATGCTTTTCTTTGTACATAATCACCAAGCCATGACATTCCACGACACAACGACCCGGACCTTTCGTACGACCGCGATGATTACGACCAGGCTTTAGGGACCGTTCATAGAGGGTGTTCTGGGTGGGATGGCATTTCTGACAAATTCATGGATTTTCGGCTTTCCTTTTTGCTGGCGTTAGCTTCTTCATCCTAGAGACACATCATTGCTGCCCGGGGCGGCCCACCAGATTGTAATTTCCATGATTTCCTCTGACGCCTGGGAGGCGGCATTAAACCATATCGTCGTGTTGCGGGGTTGCAAGAATGAGCATTTAGCTAGCATCTTATCTCATGGTCAGGCAGGCATTTGATCAAGTTTACCGTTCTGCGCTTCGTTGTCTTTTGTCTCGGTGAGTCCCATTCCAGCCTCGGGTTTGAGCCTCATACACTGCATGGAGTTGGGGAACAGCGGCATATCATTCTTTTGCTTTCGACGGTAAAGAAGGGCTCGTGGGGTAGCGAGAAGATGCACAAGATCAAGCAGGGTGGAAATGGAGGGATGTCTAGCTAGACACCTTTAAGCAGACACAAGAGATGGGCTGAATGAAGACTGATATCTTAAATGCCAATGTGTTGTCCAATTGCCAATCTGTATTTCTTCAATGCTTGGCCGTGAGTCTTGAATGTGCTTTGATGAAGATCAAATAGGTCCTCGACCAATCGCGGCAGGCACAGCCAATGATGTGGGCTACCGATAGCGGAGGACGCCCAATGACGTTTGTCAGCTGCAGTGCTGCAGGGTCTCCAGAAGCATGTGTCGAGGAGGGGCTGTTACTAATGTCCACAGCGGTATTCTTTTTTCCACTGACGAAAAGACCGCACACCATACCAGTTGCGCGGAAGTGGTTTGTCATAAATTTTTCTTTTCTTCCTTTTTCCTTTGCTGGGTATTTATTTTTTTTGCCTTTACTTTGCCTCCTTTTGCCCCCCACCTCCAGACCTCAGTGTTGAAGCCCATTACGAACTACTATACCCTTGACCTGCCCCGCCAAATTTCACAACAGTCGCCAACAGTCGCCAACGAGAGACGAAGATTTTAAACCAGCAGCTTCCCGTTTTATCGACGCTTGGAGAGACCTCGGAAGGGAAACAGCGTTTAACCCAAACCCGGTGCCACTCAAGCCTATCTGCCTAACCGACCGCCGACTGTCTTTTGACCTCCCAGCCCCACATCTACCTGCGAAGAGCACACGACCACTCACTTCACTACACACCCCTCACAACCAATCTCCTACGATCCACACACCAGCAAGAGACAACAACATCTTCCTCCGTAGAAACTACATCGAGCAAGCTAGCGAGCGAGCATATTCCACCTCGACAATCCCACAAACCACGAACCACCCAACCAAAAGAGACAATGGCACCGTCGATAGTAACCCTCGCTAATGAGGATGACCTCGACCTCCCTCGTGCCGCTCCTCCCAATGCCACAGCTGCAGCAGGCCCCCACAAACCTTCCGCCTCCCTAGTAGGCGCGCAAAGAACATTGCTACTCGCGCCCGCATCGCTCGCAGCGAACGAGAGCGCAATGGCATCGATACTAGAGACATACCCCCGCACAGCGTCGGATTTGCAGATGCTTGATCGTGTGTCTGCTGGGTTAGTGCGGCTGCCGGAGGCGACCTACGATACTGCGCTTCTCCTAGTAGACCCTTCTGCCGCCGGTAACAAAAGGGGGACTTTGGATAGAAAAGCCATGGGTTTAGTAGCCGAGAGCTTGAAAGCAGGTGGCGTGCTTCGGACACAAGATAGGGGCGGGGAGAATGGGTTGAGCAAAGAAGAAGAGAAGGAGGCAGTTCTCGCCGGACTGGTGGGTGGCCAAAATGGGGGTTTCAAGAAGCCTGATTTCGGCGATGATGGAGGGGTGGTCAAGTTGAGTTTTGGCAAGAGGAAGGCACCCTCGAACGGAAACGGCTTCGTGGGAATCGCAAAGCCCAGTGTGCCGTCTCCTGCTCCGGCGACGAGTACAGTGCCGAAAGGCGTAGGATTCGTGGATATGAGCGATGATTTGGAAATGCTTGATGCGGCGGACTATGACGATGACGACGAGTTGATCGACGAGGATGACTTGTTGAATGAGGAGGAGAAGGGGAGGAAGTTGGATATTCGTGAGTTACAACCCTTCCCTCCCTACCTCACAGACACACACACACACATATACATATATATATATACATATATCATGAGGGCTAAGCAAGCTAATATTTCCCTTGCCACCCGGACTAGCGTCAGAATGCCAGCCCAAGGCCGGCAAGCGCCGCCGCGCATGCAAGGATTGCACGTGCGGTCTCGCCGAGCGTCTTGCGGTCGAAGACACCACGAAGCGCGAGAAAACCTCCGCTACAATTGCGGCGGCAACGGCAGTAAAACTAGGCGCCGACGACCTCACCGAGGTGGACTTTACCGTCCAGGGAAAGGTGGGAAGTTGTGGGAATTGTTCTCTAGGCGACGCGTTCAGGTGCGATGGATGCCCATACATCGGACTGCCCCCCTTTAAACCCGGGGAGGAGGTGAAGTTGGGGAGGAGCGATGTGCAGCTCTGAGTGTGAGGTGACGGAGGAGGTGAGGTGAGGAGGGTGTGTGAATGAAGAAGGCAACACACATACATATGGCATGCACATGCTTTGGTCGATGTGCATGGGGACGTCCAGGCGAGGGGAGGCGGTACGTATGACCTCGGATCACAGATCATGACGGCAATGGACTCCAAGGGAAAGGAATGGGACATGGCGTTTAACGTTGGCTAGGTCTTTTCTTCATGATGATTTCAAAACATCACTAAACATGAGAAACACAATGCACACTCTATATAGACATGGTAGTAAGGCATCACGACTCGCTCTTGGGGAATGGATTTCCCTATGCCGTACGCAGGACAGACAGTGGTTTTCAGAGAACAAAAAATAGATCTTAATAGAAAGCAGAATACCAAATCACGAACAGCCAACCGACTCGAACAGAATGCAGAGTCTCTAAGATCAGAACTGCCCCCAAAAAATCGTCAAAATTTCAAAATGAGCAGCCCACTTTCTAGGTATATATACCGTGGGGGTGCATGCGCGCCCAGCGTTTTCATAAATACAGCCACCGCCATGCATCTGTAGTTTCCTAGTCTTTCGCCCTTCCTCCCGCATCCCACAGACACAAGATGGAAATCGGCACGGAGTTCTCTTCTTTTGCTTTTACAACCAGTGATGCCAATCGAGATGTATTCCAGAAGCAAAAGCCATGGCCAGAAGCAAAGAGGAACGAACACCCGCCAGCCCAATGACGCCTAAAAGTAAATTCCGAGGCATGATGATTGATGATTGCCTGGCGTCGCCTTCACGTCCTGCGATTCCCCCGTTCCCATTCTGCGGAAGCCACTTGACTCTCTAGCCCAGTGTCTTCTCTCCGTAGCCTCCCGTATAACCCACGTTACTACCTGCCCGTAGTCAACGGCCTCCCACTCCTACCATTGCCCGTCATTGGCTTTGACTCATCCTTATCCTCATCATCACTGACACCACCAATATCATACCGTCCATCCCGGCCCGTCGGCGTCTCGGCATGCAGGTCGTCTAGCTGGCTCTCGTCAAAGTCCCCAGCCTCCAAATCTTCCCTATCGTTCGTCCTCTTGTTCCTGAAACCTCCAAGAGCACCGCCGCTCCCAGGTCCCGATGCAGTGGGGCCAGTGAGAGGGATACCCTGGTACCCTTGCCTCTTCTTCCTCTCGCGCCAGACGAAGAAGCCCCATGCCGAGGCGGCAATGATCACAATGACGAGAACAACGCCACCCGACTTCCTATAGGCTTCCCACTTGGCCTTCTCGATCTCGTCCTCGGCTTCTTCCTGGGCGGGCGATGAGGTGTCATTCTTGCCGGATGTGAATCCTTCCTCCCCGTCAAGCTTGCTCTCGGTGGGCAGAAGACCCAGTTGGGCCACATCGACACCCATGACACGGTCAAGCATGTCTCGCGAGCGACGTGGCCAGTCGAAGGGAACCATGTGAGATGCCTCGTTGAAAAGCACGTAGGTGAGGTTCCTTGCCGACTGCCAGAATCCCGCGTCCATCCCCTCAAAAGTCCATTCACGACGCGGCGCCCAGTTGCCAGGCGAAATCTCGAAGCCCTTGCCACCGTTCCATTCCATGTTGGAGATGAACTCCTCGGTGCCAATGTGGTTGCAAATGAGATCCTCTGCTCCCGAGAATAGAGTAATGGGGACCTGCTCAAGAAGTTCGGGGAGAATCTGGATCGAAGGCTTGCTGTTCTTAGCACGGAAAGCTTGGCCCACGGCACCGCTGCATTCCGTCCAGCCAGTATTCTTCTGAACGTTAAGATTTAAGGCAGCTGTCACATCGTCGCGGCGAAGGTAGGGGGTAACGAATTCCAAGTCTGGGGGCCAGTTCATGCCACAGCTCGAGTACGAATCGGTCAGGCGAACATCATACATGTTGTAGCAGATGTCCTTGCCGTCAGGTCCCTTCTTCCTCGTCTTGGACAAGATTCCCTGAAGCACAGCTTCGCAGTCGCCAAGATCGACCTTATCGGGTTGGACTGAGATCTGCCTCTCGCAGCTGCGGTAGATGCCCTGGAGCTCGTTGGAGAGGTCCGAGCCCTTCTCGACGAGACCCTTTTCGTACGCAAATTTGAGATAAGAGTCGTACTGCTCCCTGGGGCTGATCCAGCCATTACCGATTATCAGACCCTGGATGTTCCAGAGCTTGGTCTTGTCGGCGTTCTTGTTGCGCTCGAGGATATGCTTGGCAATGTATGGGATGTGCTGTCCGGCGTACGATTCTCCGGCAATATAAATCTATCAAGGGAGAACGTCAAAAAAGTTAGTTCATGTGTATGATTATAGCTTGGCATGGGCTTACATCGTCGTGTTCGTACTCCGGGAAGAACTTGAACCACTTGTCCAGGAAGTCCACAAACTGACTCGCCATCTCGTCAAGCTCGTGGACGTAGCTGTCTGTGTCGACATAGCTGTAGCCTGTGCCGACGGGGTTATCGACAAACAGCAGGTTGGCAAACTCGTTCCATGTGCCGTTATTGTAGGCAAGCTCGTCCTTGCTCTTCACCCGGTATGGGCCGATTTCCATGAGGGCGCCATCTTCAGAGGAGCATCCGGGACCACCATTTATCCAGATGACAGTGCGCTGCTTATCGGCTATATGGTTGTTGGCAAAGTGCCAGAAGAAGAGGTGGCCATTGTGTTCAGGAGTGACTTCGATGTGACTGAAAAAGGAGCACGGAGCAGCATGTCAGCAAGCGGTCCATGCCTAAAGTACAGACCCAGACTGAGGTATAATCGGTAGGCATGTATAGAATAGAGGTTTAATTACCCAGCATGCATCTTCACCAGAGGCCTATCCTTTGGTGCGCCCGGTAGGCTGTGGACAAAGTAGTCGGCGGCCGATGAGAGGCTGTCGGCGCTGACTAGCGATGGCGATAGCGACAACGACAGTGTCACGGCCAGGCCCACGCACAGCCTCCGAGGCCCGCTCCACCAACGGGACCCCATATCTATGTTTTGCCGGGACCCGTTCTAGAGATGATGAGGATATCAGTTTCTTTGTGCAGCGAAACTTTATGTACTCGGGGCTGTCGGTCGAGGTCTACCCCAAAAAGGAAGCCGGCAGCCAGGTCGGGGGAGGAGTTGTCATGGGAGCCAGAACGGGGTTTCGGAAAGCGGCAGCCTAGCAGCGGGATTCTACTACGATGCGAAGAGGACGGGCATTGGCAAGCGGAGACAAAAAAGACAAAAAGTAAAGGTCGCAGTGGACACAAAGAAACAAAAGAGGATGAAGGAGGAGGAATGGGGATTGCAGTGGAATGAATTGGTAGTGACGATGCAGAGTGGAAGTTGCTGACGAAACCCCGAAGAGGCCAGCTTTGGAGTCGTCGTTGCTTGTTGCTGGACCAGGGGGGTTGAGCTCTGCCAAGAGGCAGGAACGTGTAACCCGATATTTGAATGCGTCCCAGCTACATGCACCAAAAAGCTCTAAATCCCGCTGCCTAAATGGTTTTATTTTCCAGTCAGCTCAAAAGCTGTTTGCAGTACTGCCGAGATGCATTGCTTGTATTGTATCCTCGTAAGCAGGCGTATAAAGAAGCCTACCGATATTAATATCAACAACCTTCGATCATGAGCGTACATCCTTTTATATAAGTTGCGACTCGTTATATGCATACCAGTTTCCCAGGACACGGATTTGCCCCGCTTTAGATATCGAGGTACAATACATATCTATATACTACAGGGGGGTTCACTCGAGCAGCGAGAAGAGTGAACGGCGGCCGCATTTACTGTGACTTCAAGTATAGTTGGTGTTTATGTCTGTGCTCGTGTTGCCTAATAAAGCTAGTGTAAAATTCATACCGGACTTCAAGGACGTGCAAAGGAGGCATGGCTGTTGGCAGGAATGGGGCTTGAGAAGGTCTCAAGTTACTGCTGCCCACTTACTACTTCTAGGATAGGGTAACGCCAAGTTATAGACTGGTGATAACAGCCAAAACTGATCAATTGGATCGCGATATCTTTGCCAAAATATCTAAATAGTGATTCGTTGCGAATATAATCTGTACTTGGATCAACGACGACGACGCGTCTTCGATGCACACAGTGGACGGCTAGTCACATGTAGGTAGCCATGTGGTAGGGCTGCAGGATCAAGATAGGCACCGTTCGCATCGGCATCGGCGCTGAATTCACCAATGATAGCGCCAAAAATTCTAAAATTCTGTTCCCAGAAACGGACATCGAAAAAGTCGACGCATCGCGAGATCGGACCCAGTTGAGCATTGGTTTCCAAGCATTCTCCTAGCCCCCCTCCCTCCATAGTGCCTCCATTGAACCTCTCATCTACGCAATGTCCACACCAAAAACCTACATCGTCGAGCACCTCGACCCAGAACTTGGGCCTTGGAGCAGTCTGGAGTACCAGACCATCGCAGTCGAATCGCGGGCATCCGGGTCCAAGTTCATTCTTTCCTCCCTTCCAGCTGACTTCAAGGTCCCTGAGTCTCTCTCTTCGGTCCCCTCGTTCACGGCTGAGAACCGCGGGGTCGAGGAACTGTATGCTGGTGACAAGAAGGCTAAAGTATGCCTGTTAGATCCGGCTGCTGAGAAGGATCTGTGTCCCGAGGATGGGGATGAGTTTGAGGCTTTCCTGTTTGGTGGGATTTTGGGTGACGACCCTCCGCGAGGTATAATTTTTTTTTGTTCTTAAAACCGCTGTAAGAGCAATCTCTTTTCTAACATTTAGACAGACCGTACATCCGAACTTCGGAAGAAGGGTTTCTCAGGCAGGCGGCTGGGTCCCGTTCAGATGACAACAGACACCGCAGTCAGGGTGACGAGGATTGTGGTTGAATCAAAGATACCGGTTGATAAAGTCCCGTACATAGATTTCCCGGAACTCAAGTTTAACGAGCATGAAAGCACGGAAATGCCATTCAGATATGTGAAGAATGAGAAGGGGAATCTAGTCATGCCCGAGGTGAGTTGTGGTACCCATTTCCTTGAATCTAATCCTACAGGTGCCCCTGAGACTAATACTGAGTTAAGGGTATGGTAGACCTCATCAAGCAAGATGCAGACAAGGGGATAGACGACTTGTTCTAGCGTGGAAAGTTCATGATATCTAAGCTTCATCTCATGGAATACCGTCAAAATTGTGATTAGATCTTCGACATATATGAGTGCTAAAAGCAGCTATCCACCTAACCGGAGGCAGGAGTCTTCTTCACCACAAGGCCTCCAATTCCCTTTCCTACAACACCACCCAGCCACATCCCCACGACTATTGTGACAGGCCAGCGCTGCCAATCCCTGTCCCAGTCCAGTGGGATAGGGACCGCGCCCAGCCATGCGCCAACCAAGCATCCTATAGCACCGCCCATCACCTCGTCAACGGGGGTATTAAGTCCAGCCAATGCCACCCAGCTATCAGCGTCGACACCTCGGGTATAGAACACCGGGAAGAGGGCGAGTAGGCCAGTGTGTGCCGAAACCAGCGCCGTCTCGAAGACGTAGTTGTCCAGAGGCGCGCCGAAGAGGATGAAGCCTACGTGGAGAGGCAGCACGGTCGTGAGGGTGAGCAGAAGCGAGAACATAGCAGTCTGTAATGGCAGTGGTGGCAAGAGTGGTTAGCGCTAAATCCTCGCCTATACAGAGCTTCCCTCCGGATTAAGGTCGAATAACTCACCAAGACACCGCTAATAACCTTCTCCTCCTTCCTCTTCTTCTCTCCCGGCTTTGTCTTCTTTTTCGTGATCTGCTCCGACCCGGCTGCAGGAAGACACAGGAGTACGTAGGCGACTTGGATGGCAGCAACCAATGGAAGCCCGTTGAAGAGCTCGGCGGTCGGGTCGGCGACGAGGGCCTTGAACCTCAAGACCAGAAGGGAAACCAGAACGACGGGTTGCACATGGCGAAACACGTTTGCGGCGGGAGTTGCGAGCGGAATCACCGGCTGTACGTCTACTGCCTGGCCCGGCTTCCCAGTGGCCGTGGTGGGATTTGCGGGGGCCTGGGCAGCCGCGCCGTACATGCTACTGGGGTCTAAGACGGCCATTTTTGTGACTACATCTAGGAATGGTGGGAGTTTTTGGTTTTCGGGGTTGACGATGTCAGGTTTATCGAGCTGGCAAGCTTGGAATCTCTGAAGCCAGAGCCCCAATTGACACGAAGTCAGGTGTTGATAGCGATAAGGCCCAAGCTGTTTAATTGATTATATCATCCTACATACATACCTCACTCTACCAGCCTCGCCTCCATGTACTCCGGAATCCATCATTACTTTGGGAATCAAATTGCCTCGCTCGCTGAGGTAAACGGTTCTTATAGGCCCTTTTCACAACCTAGCTATGCTTAGATTGCATTATCTTTAATATATATATATATATATATATATATAGACAAAGTGAAGATGAAACCCCAGCAGCGACATGCAGCGACGTGCAACTCTCGCTTTTACATAGTGCAATCTCACCCTTCCAGCATCCCCAAGTCCTCAAGATAAACCTCGAAAGCTTGGAGATCAGCAATGCGAGACAAGAAGTAGAAACAGTAATCGGACTAGAGTCCGGCAAGCGCGCCGTGCAGCAGTGAGAAATTAGAGACATTCATCAAGGAGGTCATGTAATCTGACTGACCCCTCACAAGAGTTTAAGCTATCGGGGTATTCTCCAACAGAGCAACATGACGTCTGTTTATGGGTATGTCGGCGTGAAGTATCACAGAATTCTAGGCGACCAAGGTATTTGAATGGATAGCTGCGTGTTTGCCGTGGGTGTCGAGCGCACATCTTTCCAAAGTCGAGACGGGCGGGAATCTTCTCGATTTCCGCATGGCTCGGGGGCTGGGCCTCGTCCCCGAGTCGTTGGCGGGTTGGGTTATTGACAACTTGCCAGCTGCAACAGTTTATTGAGTCACATTCTCCGAGCTGCAGATCTGCAATGGAAGAAATGTTTACGCTATCGATTCTAATAGCAGCACTTTCGCCCTTGATCCTGGTGCTTCTTGAAGGTTCCCGACTTTCTGATCACGGAGCTTTGACCGGCGGGGAGTCGGTTAGAGCTGTTCGAATTGGTTCACAATAACACCGTACTGTGTGGTTAGTTGGCTTGGTTGGGGAAACAAAACGGGGAGGACCATCATGAGACGTCTAAAACCGTTGGGGTGAGCCGGAGGACACTGCCAGCGGGAATAGACCTCATTTGATCCAGTCCCGAGAGAATATACAAAATGCTACCAGCAATGGCCTGAGCATCTCGCCACCAACTAGCACAACTCTCTCCACTCGTGTGTAGTCATAGGTACTGAATACGGTGAGCAATCGTCCAAGATGCTTGATGGCTGAGGTGATTGGGGAGCCTTGTTTGCGAAACCCCACACTCAGTTCCCGTGCATCGGGGTCGGGAACCGGCGTTGGGGTTGGGAGGGGTTTTGAATTGGGAATAATTGGGACCACCTGCTGGCGATGTCGATGCGCGATGTCTTTTTGTTCTGGGGCGGCGGCTGCATCACGGCGGGAAGCTCTGTGTGGTGTATCTGTACCCCGCATTTTTAGGAGGAACCTAAGGAAGCCGTGTCCCTGAGACAAGGCGAGCTACTGTACTACTGTAGACGATTCCAGGACAAGGGTATGGGATAACTCTGAGTGGGGCACCTGATATCACCTGGCCATGATCGGAATTGGATAACATACTCTTTCCTCGTTTCTAGAGTATTCCTTCCCTATCTTCAATTACTTGAGACCGCAACGCTCAGCTGTTAGCCATTAAGGTACTTGATTAATCTGGAAACGGGAAGCTGCAACTATGAATTGCGTTGAAAATAACCCCAAGCCCAGGTGAGGGGAAAGGTGGAACAAAAGCAAAGAAGGAAGTGAGAAGTAAGGGAGGCTGGCATGAATGACTTCAAACGAGTGGGTGGCATCTTGCATCCCTCCACGAACGACGCCGCAATGAGATCACGCGACTTGGAGATACCAACCCGCCCAGGATGGTCGATCTGTTAGAAGGTACATTGCAGTTGGATGCTATTGCCTCCTCCAGAGTCCGTAGCTTGCTGCCATTGCCCGCCCATTTAACATGCGCCTGCCATGGTGCCATGGAATTCCCCAGGCAACTTTGTATTGTACCATTCTGGAATGCACGGGTCACAGGGAAGGTGGGAGGTGCTTTCCCCAATCCACACTGGTATGAGATGATGCGTAATGGTTGCGATTGCTCCATCCAGTAGCAGCATGGGCCGAATGATATCCTACCTCACAACCCCGGCAATTGGGAGACATCGACCTAGAGAGCTTTAAAGGACGAAGCTTCCCCCTCATAATCGTAAAGCTCGTGTTCCCCTCCTCCCTCCTCACCATCAAGCAAATCATCGCCATTGATTCAATCCAGAGCAAATCATCAAGCCAACCAGAGTGAACGCCCCATCGGGACTTATAACCTATCAACCACCTTCTCCAACTCTTTGTCTTACAAGATATAACTGACTCGCCTCATCTTCTACCCACCACCACTATCATCCTACTTTCTCTCTCGCATCCATCTCCCTTGCAACTACAAGCAATCCTTACGTCCGTGGCCTTACCTTGAGTCTTCCTCAACAAGCAGCCGCTATCCTTCACACACCGAAGCATCATCGACATCATAACCAGAGAAACTTCCTTTCTAACTCGTACTTGATCGCCCGACTCCTTGCTTTCAATCCTCCCTTTCCAGCAACAAACAACTCATCAAAAGTAAGACACTCCCAGAGATCCCTGGCGCCTACTCCCAGCAACATATCCTCTAACTACCATCGAACTGAACCCCGCATCATCAATTACACCGTCCCTCCTAGCATCGTTGCGTTTTGTGTTACACTGATGCCCTTCTCATTATGTTCTCCATTTCTGTCAGAAACATCATGAATATGCTTGGCAAAACCCACCATCATGTCACTGTCCACCCACCTAACTAGTATAAACCCTAAATGCTAACATATACCCTTTCAGTGACTCGCTCCCACAAGTTCAACGACAAGGACCACGCCGCTATCGCTGAGGGTACTGCTGTCCCTCAAGAACACCTTCCCCATTACTTTGCCAAGAGCGGTCATGCTGGTGTCGATCCAAAGAAGACCAAGAAGAACGGTGGTGGTAAGGGCAACTGGTAAGATGATATCCTTCTTGCCTTCATTTCCAAGGTAGTGGTTCTGGGGATTGGACAGCCTTTGTGACAGGCCTTGTATCGCGCTGCGCCCTACTTTTATGTTGGTAGAACTTTTGCTAACTCAGAATCGGTATAGGGGACACACAGGTGATGAAGTCCTGGATTCTGGCTTCAACCTGACAAACGCACGTCGCCGCTCAAACAGTAGCGGCTATGCCAACGGTCTGAACGACTTCAAGACCAAGTTTGACATCAACGAGCAGGATCCCGTCTTCGAAGAAGAGGTTCCCGAGAATGATGATGAGCACCTGAGCAAGACCGACACCACAAGCAGCTCTAGCAGTAGCAGCCACGAGAAAGCCTAAACTACTCGAACAAGCTCCCCTTCCCATCCATCCCGATACCATCGGGTTCGGTGCATATGGGCGTCGATCCATGTACAACACGAAACCAACAAAATATTATTACTACCCATACTGTACATTAACTAACCACATTGCCATGAGCGAGCTACAAGAGCGTCGTCTGGCCTTGGGTTTTCTCTTAGCTAGCAGTCTTCATCCTTGCAAGGCGAGATGAGCTTTGCCTGGGAGGTGTTGATTAGCACTCAGCAGGCTACCAAGTCTCCTGTATTCGTGGATGCGATGTAATGGGGATCTACGAGGTCATCATTGTGAAATTTTGCCTGGCATTCAATTTCGACCAAACTGGGACTTTTTCAGAACGGCAGGTGACTGGGATAACTCAAATTCACGGCTGTCCCAAATTTTGACTGAAAAAGCAGTCTGCAGTGCAAGGGGTGCACTAATGTTTATACCATCAGATAGGAAGGTCTCTTCATGATCAATTGAACCTAGCTGCCCCCAAACTTTCAACTACTATGTGCAACACTGAAACATACCAGAATTACGTGAGTTTGTAGAGACTAGGTAGTGGAGAAGTGAATCTCAACCATTTTTTGTGGGCAGTTCAAAACTGAGAACATAGTGCTTTAACACGGAAAGTGGACTTGAAAGTGCCATGGCGTAGAGCGATGACTTTTACAATCAAAGGTTATTGAGAAGGCTGGTTCTGTGGATGAAGCCATGCACGATCCGCCGCATCGAACTACAACACATGTTCGTTGATGCATTTTCTTAAGGAGGAGTTAAGATTCACCCTCTCTTCCATACATTTATGAGAATAACAATACAGAGTCCTCTGCTATGTCCCAATATACACATACAATATATAGGTTTGATACATAAACCACATCCATCTGCATATATTTACACACAATATCAGGCAAAGTAAATGCTTCTTCCCCCCCAGTTTAGCGATATCCAGGGTCCCAAGTCGCCTCTTCTTGTTTAATCCTCCAGGCCCAACCTCCTCCTCTTGTTCCTCTCCTTATTCTTACCGTACACGCGCTTCTTCATCGCCTTCTTCTGCTCCGGGCGCAGCCACCATCTCTTCGTCCCATCAACGCCGACCACAGTCGATTGCTTCTCCTTGTTCATGTCTCCCGCGAGTTCGCCCCGGAGCGAGGAAACCGCATAGACGACACCATCCTCCTCCTCGCGCTGACCGTCATTCTCCTCCCCCCCCTTCCCGCTGAGATCTAGCCTCCACAAAGTCTTCCCCACCCTCTCCCGCATGTTGCTCGCGCTCTCGTAGAAAGCCGCCGGCTTCTCACCCTCCCTCATGCGCCGCACGCTTACGCGTCCCCTTCCCTCCCACGACGCGTCCGGACTAAAGGTGGAGCGACCAGAGCGATCGGAATATTCTTTGCCGTAAAGCGGGCTGCCGCGGCCCCAGTTCAGCTTCTTCTTGTCGACGTTGAGGCGGGCGTCTCTTGGTAAGCCGGCGATCATCTGGTCAAAATCGACAACGGTCCCGTCGTCGTCGTTGTCGTCCTCCCTAGGCTTGGCGTTAGGGTTGGCGCTCAAGAAGTCCTCCCTGACGCCGATGGCCTTCCTGAACCTTCCCGTGGGGTCAAATTGCTCCATCCTGAGAGTGTCAAGCTTCTGGCTATTGGAAAACAGCGCCACGCCCTCATACAGCTTGACAAAGTTGGCCGGGTGTTTTTTGACCTTAGTCCTGTCAAGGTAGATGAGGTAGGGGTCCAGGACCTTGGCCGCCGGCTCCCAGTTCATCCCTTGCGCCTTGAGCAGCCGGATGCGGAAGACGCCGCCGGAGGACGACGTGTCCGGGATGAGCACGTTGCCCTTCCCCATCTCGGGCTTGAAGTCGCCAAAGCCCTCAGCGTCCTTCTCGGACATGTCAGGACGGGCAGCAGGATCCATAAGGGGATAATCGTCCTCCAGCCAAACCTGCCCCCACGAACTTGCCTTCACCTGGATGTCGTCGAGACCGTCGGGCTTTTCAATGCCGGCCGCCTTGCGTTGACGCCGCTCAATCTTTGTTTCTTTGTTCCTGCGCCCTCCCATGTCACGCTGGTTCCGACCCTTTTGGATGGGATCTGCCCAGTGAATCCATTTCATCGGCTCCCTGAGCCCGATGGGGCCAAGCCTGGACTCAGCCTTGATCTTATCCATGTCTTCGGGGTTTGTCGACACGGAGGGATCCACCCCCTGGATTCCGATGTCCCTGCCAACGAACCGTTTTCGGACGGCGCGGGACTCCATAGGAGACAGAGGCTCTGGCTCAGAAAAGATGACTCTCGTGTAGCTATTCTGGCATTCTTTCATTCTTAAAAAGTGCTGCAAGACCCTGAGCGCGGTCTCGAAAAAGGCGACAACACGCTCCCTCTTATTCTCCATAAGGTCTTGTTCGGAATAGGGTATGAGAGCTTCCGGGTAGTCGAACAGCTCCGAGTCGCGCAAGGCCACCTTTGGGGTGTAATATTCAATGCACTCGGCGAGCCACATTTTGTATTCTTCCTCTTTTTTCTCCTGTGAAGTCATGGGAGTTTCTCGACTCGCTTCAAGGCCCTTCAGATCCTTATCTATGGACTTCTTCCACATCTTCATGTGTTTCTTCTTTCGCTGCCTGCCCCGGTTCACGGCCTCCTCAATGAATTTTCTGTCCTTCATCTGCTTCCTAACCACGGACTCTGGTATGTTTTCGCCCGTGCCATTCAAAGTCCCTACAAAGGCTCTTATTAAGGTCCTCCTGAAGAGGGGATGAACAAACGGAGCTCTCTCTTCACCCTGGGGCACCACTCGGGTCCACAGACTGCCACATGCCCTATATTGCCTTAGCAATTGTTCGGCCGTCCACGATTTGGTCCATACAATTCGCTGGTCGTCCTTCGTTATCTTGGGGGCTAGCCTGTAAGGGGCAATCGGATCCCACTTGCCGATGCGGCCTGCTATATCTGCTTGCACTATTTGGATAAACTCGGCAAGCTTTCTTTGCTTCTTCGATGGCTGTGGGGGCCGGCGAGGCAGCTTCCACCACCCCGAATTTTCGTACGGAGGAACATGAAGTCCTTGTTCTAAACCCTTGACTAGCATATCGGCGCCTAGGGGTGATACGAGCTGGATGAGAGACTCAACCGTTGCATCCTTTGGCACGGGAAGCCCGGGACTCTCGGGCAACTGTAGTAGCCTAACCCCTTGATCAAAACCCACCGTCGACAACGTTTGTAGCGTTACACCTGTATGTTCGAGGCCGTGAAGAATCGTGTGGTGGATAGGAGCGGCTCCGCGCAGACTATGTGATTCCTTCTTGTTAACAAAAAAGTATTCATGGCGAGCTAGGAACGGGTTCAACTTGAAGAAAGAAAAAGAAACTCACTCTGGAAGCAGACTCGGGTGGACATTCAATCCACCATATTTTGACTGATTCAAGAGACGAGACGGAATCCAGAGACCGAAACTGACAGCGATAATGAGGTTGATGTCTCCTTCGTCTGGCTTGGGCATCTCCCAGCCTCGGAAAGTATCTAGTGTATGCAACGGCAGGCCCAGATCTGTCGCAAGCTTTTGCGCCTCCACCTCTCGGATCGTATTCATGAGCCTCCCCGTAGGCTTTGGGGGTCGTACCACTACATCTATGCTCTTGACCAGGTCTGGCTTCTCGGTGTGTAGTTTGTGGAGGGCGGAGAGGGACGCGCAGCTAAAGTCGTCCGAGCCGCAAAATAATATTCGCAAGGGGTCTGACACTTTGGAATCCGTCGAAGATAATCGACAATGTATTCGTAGTGGTGACCATATTCGCACATTGCTATAGCTTCCCGTCCCCCGTGGAACTCGGCGGGGTTGTTGTCGCCAAAATACGGAGTGCCCTCGGCTGGGCAATGCCCGTGGGCATCGGAAAAGTATCATGACGGGTGAGGAGAAGATATTAAAGTCTTGGAATTTGCCATTGGGTGAGAGATATTGGATATCGGTTTAAAAGAAAGTTCTATGGTGTCAATGTCGGAGAAAACCAAACAAACTTGAACAGGTGTGGACCCCGCAAAAAAGATCCAAAATTTTTGGTCCTGGAATCAGAATTGGAAGGCGGTCTAAAATACTGCCGTTATTTTCCCACGCCATTGTTCAATACGACACTGCATTTATCCTCTTTTTAATGAGTCAATTGCTCTAGTTGGCATCTATTCTCTAGCCCTAACTCTAGAATGTTGACTATCTTTCGTTTTCTTTGAATTTTTTTACATTATAGCTCTACCCCATTATTTCGATCCAGCAAGACCACCCTCCTCGATCTTCTGGAGTCCGTACTTCTTGAGGCGGATTGAGCATATTCCAATGAAGCCCGTAGTGTCCTCAGGGCTAAAGTTGTCGAGGCTGTCCATGGAAGCCTCCTCCTCAGAGTATAGCTTCTCAGTCTCGGAGCTCCTACCGAGAACGAAGACGTTGCCCTTGTAGAGGCGAAGACGGACCATGCCGTTGACGCGCTTCTGCGCGAACACGAGCGAGTTTTCGACGAACTCACGCTCGGGTGAGAAGTACATGCCGTTGTAAAGGAACTCGCTCCACTTGTGCGTCACGAACTGATCACGCAGACTGCGGACCTGGGCGTCCATCACAAGTCCCTCAAGGTCGAGATGGGCCCATCGGAGTACCGTCATGGCCGGCGACTCGTAGCACCCACGGCTCTTGAGACCAATGAAGCGGTTCTCGACAATATCCACACGGCCAATACCGTGGAGCTTGCCTATCTTGTTGAGCAGGGTGAACAACTCTACGCTGTCCGTGTATTCTTTGCCATCCTTGAGCGTCTTGACCTTGGTTGGGACGCCCTTCTCAAAGTAGACGTTGACATCCTCCGGCTCGTTGGGAGCCTTGACGGGATCGTCAGTCATGAGCCACATGTCGTCATCGGGGGTATGGTCGGGGTCCTCGAGGACGCCAGCTTCGTAGCTTATGTGTGCGAGGTTGGCATCCATCGACCAGGGCTTGGCCTTGGTTGATGTGACGGGGAGTCCAGTTTTCTCAGCATAGTCGAGAAGGTCGTTGCGACCCTGGAACCTATCGAAGAACTTTGGATCACGCCATGGGGCAATGATCTTGATGGACGGCTGGATGGTAAGAAAAGCGAGTTCAAAGCGAACCTGGTCGTTGCCCTTTCCGGTGCAGCCGTGAGAGACAAAGTCGCATCCCTCCTGAATGGCAACCTTCATCTGGGCACGCGCAATGACGGGACGAGCCAAGCTGGTTCCCAGGAGATAGCGACCCTCGTAGATGGCATTGCATTGGACGGCGCGGAAGCAGAGGTCCTCGACAAATTCCTTTTGGAGATCCTCAATAACCATCTTAACGGCGCCAATCTTCAGGGCCTTCGCCTCGACGGCAGCCCAGTCCTCTTCCTGGCCAACATTGGCGAGGAAGCAGACAACCTCGTATCCCTCCTCTGTACTCAGCAGTCAGCCTTGTTCGTCAGTTATTTTTTGCGTATTCCTGGTAGTTCGGCCATTCGAATCGCACGTTGTAGGTTCGTGACTGTATAGATGGATTGAGCATACCCATGAGCCATCGGAGGATGCAGCTGGTGTCAAGACCACCTGAACAAGGATGTTAGTGGACTATTGTGAAGCAATGGACATAACGAGGAATTGGGGTCATACCAGAGTAGGCGAGGCAAACCTTTCCCTTAGCCATTGTGTCGATTGTCGGATACGTGACCTAAACTGACGAATCCGGCAGGTGGTCAAGCTTATAGAGGCTAGATATTGTAAGAATGAAACACTTTTAGTGAAAGAATTGACCTCTAGCTTGATAATTGGGCTCCGGGAATAATTGTTGTTTTTCTTCTAGCACGACCAGGTTGTTGTGTATACGAGACCAGGTGGGGCGGATCACACAGAGAATGGGTGGAACTTTGGGATTTATAGACAATCACAAACCTTGAAGGGCGGACACTAGTATGACTCTTCAGTAAGAAGTAGTTGCAAGTTCAAGCCGAAGGATGAGAGGAGAAAAAAATTCTGGATGATCGCGCGTGGTGTGACCAAAAATTTTCATGAGCCTGACCGATTTTTCCCTTACAACTTTTCCATCCTCGCAATTCAACATTGACCGGTGGGTGCATGCGAGATCGGCATGGCGGGGCATCAGCCGATAAGGGATGATAAACGGACAGCTTCCCGATCTGCAGGTAGCCTCCCTGTCAGAGCTGCAGGTCCAGCAGACGCATGTAGGCTCTTGGCAAGAAGCAGCTTGCTTTAACCATACTCACCTGCAACTCGAGAGCCAACAGGGTCTGATTGGTACCCACCTAGCAAGAATTCAATATTGGGAAGGAACAGGCCAGCAATAACGTGATCAAGAAGCAGTTCTCATGCCGCCGTCTCGGCTTGTTGAGGCAACGGTCTCTTGATGCTATTTCTTGCCGTAAACCAATATCTATCTAGAGTATAGCTAATTCTAATCTGTGACTCAGAACAGAGGAGGAGACGACTACCATGCCGCAAGATCATGTTCGGTGCCCTTTCCCCGCCACTTCGCACTGCTGCGTTGAGAACCACAGAGAATTCGGTTCTAACCGTGAGATTTAGTCCGACACACCTATGCCAAGGCGTTTTGTCGTACAGAAACGTCAACCGGGAAGCACTCCTCTTGCTCAGACAGCTACTTCGCGTCCTGGAATAGCACAATTCCAGGCTACGCCTCGCTTTGGCTTTGTGTCTTCTACTCCTAGACCTCAAGGCCCCGTGACGACTTCAGCACCCTTGCCATCTTCAGCCTTTCCGACTACGCCTGCTTTTCCGTCCCACGGCAACCGACCAACTCAGGCACTGGACCCCATTCATGATTCGTTTTCACCTCCAGCGCCACTTACTTCGCCTGCTAGAGCCGGTCTTTCGGGCACCCAGGATTCGATCGTCGGCGAAAGCCCGGTTCTATGCAGCCAGGTTGAGGTTGTAACGGAGACCCCGGTTGAGGGAGAGAGGGCCAGCAAACGGCGGCGCCTCAGCATTTCCAGTCAAGACTCCTCCATAGGTCTAGCATCACCTTCAGCAGATCGTCAGAGGCCACCTAACGGGATACCCAGACCAGCGCTTCAAGACGTTGATGTTCCTTCGTTACCCAGCGATTCAGATGAGGAATATGGTAGGGTATTAGGCACTGAGCGAAGGGAACAAGATGAGCTAGAGCATTCACAAAGGCCTAGACGAGTTGCACGCATGAGAGCACGAGAGTCCGGGATTCGGTTTCGCGCTGAGCTGGCACCAAAGTCAAATACAGGAGCCACTTTATTCTACGCAGCGCCCAGATTTGTACAGGACGAAAAAGCGGAGTATGCACAGTCCGAAATGGATGGTCACCACGAGGTGTTCTCTCCTCCGAGAAGGGGTGAAAAGTACGTTCGGGGAGGTCTAGCTGCCGAACTGGGACAATGGATAACCAATTCGCTTTCCAACACTGGAACAAACAAGACCGTTCAGGTATCTGACTCTCTCGCGGGAGGCAGCATGCAACTTATACGTGGGCATGTTGCTCAGCGGAATATCAGCCCGGCGGCCGGGCCAGAGACTATGGATGTGGATGCTCAAGATGAGAAGGACGAGAAAGATCGTGGAACAGACATCAAGATAATACTAGCGGGTGATTTGACAAATGAGACCAGACCAGACCATGTTCCTCTCGGAGCTGGAACGAGACTGACCATCTCGCCCCCGGTTTGGGATGTTGATATCGAGGAGGACCGGTGGAAAGTTGCGTACAATTGGTGTTTGAAGTCGGAATAATTCAGTCCTATAACTGAAGGGCACTTGAAGAGTGTCTGGCGTATCATTTTGGAATCTTGGCATCGTGGAATCGCGGCACAAGCGCATTGGGGACACCGATTGGCCCACAGGCGACGAATTATTATAACCGTCCACTGCACTAGACTTCTGTCGGGTGCAGTAGTTATGCGTGCTTAGTCACCCGCACTTCCACCACCCGGGAAGCGACCCGAGAGGAAGTTGCTAGAGCGACGACTGCAGGCGAGTAGTGGCCCAAGCTCAGAAATGATCCCCAGCCGCAGCCCGAGCAGCTGAGCCGGGTGTGGACGTCTGCGTCTGAATTTGACCGAAGCCTAAACACAAGCTGTTAACTTGGGTTCCTTGCTCAATTGTCCTGTCCATCGACACACCGACGGGCGAACTCATCAGGAACGAAAACCATTTCTCGGAGAAAAATGACGACGGATGAGCCCCAATGCGTAGCGAACGAAAACACGGAATATCCTCCGTCTACAGACCAGCAACAAGAGGAGCAATTGGTGCCACGACAAACAGCTGGAGCTGGAGGTGAAGAGGGGGCGGAAGCGGAAGAGGACCGATGCGAAGATATGCGGAAATCATCCAACGACGAACAACAGAAACGCCAAGACGGTGTCGATCCCAAGGTTGAACCACCAGTCGAACCGCCAGTCGAACCTCCAGTCGAGCCACAGCCTAAACCCGAGCCAGAGTCCGAACAATTGACTAAAGAGGAACCACAGGAAGAAGAAGTCAGCAAGCAGGAACAGGACGAGCAATGCGCTAAGGCTCATGCTGGGGAAACTCCATCCCAAGCTATCGAGCTTGAAGCCCGCGAAGCAAAATGCCATCAAGGTCGTCCTGGGATGGGGTACAGGTCCGGATCCGAGCCCACTCGAAGTCCCATCCAAGACGAGCCTCCCTGTGGCAATCCCCCGGATGCTGCTCGCCTTGTAGAGTCCCAAGCCAGCCACCAGAAAGAACAACAACATGCCATCCAGCAGTCTATCTTTAGGGGTCCAGTCCCTTCGCCGACACCTCCGCCCGATGAAGGGCTGCCGTCCCCAAAGCAGTCTCCTCGGTACCCATCGACGCCTGGGCAAAGCCACGCGAGTGTTGTTCATCATTCTCATCGCAACAATGGCGTTGGCAATGCCAACGGCAACAGCAATATTAGCAACAATGGCGGCAATAATCAGCTTCCCCCCACGCCGCCGCCTTCCGCCCCTAGGCTGAAGGAGGAACGGGAAGGAGAAGGAGCGGCAGGAGTGGGATACCGGAGCGTGAGCCTCGGATCTTCTCACTCGTCCTCTGCTGACTCCTCTACGACTTCTCGCACCCCATCTGGTGGTTCATCATCAGTGCTCAATAAGAACGAGAGGTTTACCGGACACGTGCACGCCGACTCCTTTCCCTCCTACTCGTCGTCGGCCTCCGGGCGGTCTCGTTCAACTGGGTCGAGTCGCTCAAGTTTCTCGGGTCCTCCTCCTCCGCCTATGTATAGGAGGAAGCCACCGCCCCCGCCAAAACATCTGGAAGGGGATTTGAGCTTCGCGCTTTCGGGACTGAAGCTCGACGGTACGAGGCTGGGCGCGTTAGATAAGGCACAGAGGTTTTGGGAGTTGCAGAATGGTGTTTCTACTGAGGGAGGTGAGTTTGGAACTTGACCCAAAAAATCGATTTCTGTCGATTTTCGTTTTTGTCATGTCCTACTTGAGCTTAAAGAGACCACCCACCGTCCATATGATATGGCCTGTTGTGAAGCATTGACTACCACAAACTCGACAACAAGCAGTACTTGTCGTGTCACACGTACACATCACAAACGTACTAACATTCACTTCTTCTCAACTTAGTACCCCCATCCGAAAAAGAAGCCCGGCTAGAGATGCTCGGTAGGGACCTGATATCGGATTTGCACTGCTTGATGGATGCGTCGGTGTCACTCGAGAACGCGCTCAAGGACGATAGGTTGAGGGTCTGGTCCACGGGTGCTGCTGTGTAAGTTTCATATATCACCATATCACCCACCATCTTATCCTTCTTCTTGTCCTCCCTCCCCATTCCCATTATCCTGCTGTGGCCAATCCCAAGATCCTCTATGTACCAATACTAACACATGTACTACCTTTATCACAGCGCGGCCGGCATACCTACATTCTGCTTCCTAACCCAATACCCGTCACTCCCATTCAACATGTCAAAATTTTCCTCGCCGTTTTCCTCCCTGCCCGCGAAAACGATTTCGACGCTGCACTCCATACCCTCGCACCCAGTATCCCGCGCGGCAGGACGTGCGGCGAACCAGGCTATTCGCCAAGGGCACAGAGCCGCCAAACAGAACCCGAGAGCTGCCGCCGCGGGAGAGGGGCTTATGGCTCTGTCGGCTGCTACCCTGGCGCTCAGTCTTGTTCCTACCGCGATCGGTGTCATAGAGGTGGCGATGCACGAGAGGAAGCTCGGGGACGTGCAGTCCTGGACCGAGGATCTGAGGCATCTCTCTTTCCAGGTGGGTCGCGGGGAGAGCGTGGACGGGATGGACATGTATTGTCTTACCGACGAGAGATGGGAGGAGCTCCCGTGGAAGGAGGCGGACGAGGATGTGAGGGATTTGTGTTATTAGGCCGAGTTTGGAGGAACCGCATTTAATGAGTTTTCTGCCAGAGAAGCTTGCCCGTTTTTTGGAGGGGAGAGCATCATGGGTAGTGAGAGATGAATATCTAGATGGATGGAACCAGGCCGGCAGATCTTGATATGGCTGAACTTGTTGCGCCAAACAAGTTTTTTTGCGGCATAGTTTCTTACTTTCTTACTTTTGCATTGAGATTGGAGTCTTTCTGTTTTCTCCACGCCAGACACAGTACAAAGAAGGGTTAGAATTTGTCACATGGAATCCCGTCAGCAGAATACACCGACACATATATAAACCAACATAAACACAAAGAACACCTCACTCCACCTACTGTTAATCTTGGTAATCACTTCGCTGATGCGCTGCCTCCTGGATTATGTGCTTCTGGAGTGGAACTACCCATCACATTACATCTTGTACACCAGGTTCGAGTGTATTGCGGTAGTCCATGGGACTGAAGCCGCTTCGGTTTAGCAAAGACGATTAAGCTATCTATCTATCTACCTACATATGCAGGTAAGGACTTGAGGCGCAGGGCAGGGGCGGGTGGGGTGGGCTTGTAGGTGATAATGCCACGAAAACTACTCGCGAACGGATGGAAATCCCATCCACACGGCCCAAGATGAAGGAGGCGTGTGCGGTTCAACCAAAAACACCATGCTCCATTATTCCCATTTCAATGCGAGCTTCGCCGCCTCAAAAGCCAATCAATCATCTCTCCGGGAAGCATGAGCAATCCACTACCTGCCCGCCTGCAAGCCACAGCCAGCAGGACCCCCCCCGACTCGCGGCCAGGGGAGAGGCCCTCTCAATTCTTGCGCCTAGGCTCCTTGCCGTACTGCTCGGCGATCCTCTTTGCTACCAGCTCACCACTCCAGTAAGCGCCGGTGCTCGTACCGCTGGCAACGAAGGGAGCAGTGTGCTCCCCAGCGAGCCAGAGGCCCCTGGCGGGCACACCCTCGCGCATGGCCTCGATATCCTTATCCCCTTCGTCCAGCCCCGTCTGGAAGTTGGAGTAGCTTCCGTTTCCTGCGAGATCGTCGTGGAGCCAGTCTGTATGCAAGAAGCCCGTAGGCCGGCACTCGGGCTTGCTCGCGTCGTAGTTTGGCAGGCGGGAGAAGTACGGGCGGAAGAAGTCGTAGACGAATGCGTTTTTCCTGTCCTGCGTGGACGGGGCCAGGAGGGTTGAGGTGATATGCTTGCTCTCGTCGCCAAAGGCATAGAAGAGGAGGGTCGGGTGGTTGGTGCCGTCGGGAAGGGATGCGAGCTCGACGACTTCCTGGTTCCACTTTGATGGGTTCGTGTCCGCGGCGTAACTGGGAGATATCCACTGGCCGAATCCTTCAAGCTTCCTTCCGTCCTTGCCGGGGGTGGCCCAGAAGGCGGATGGGAAGGTGATGTACACCTTTTCGAGACAGCCGTAGCCAAGGCTGTTGATGGCTTTGGATAAGCGGGCGGGGAGGGCCGGCTCGAAGGCGGAGAGGTTTCGCTTTAACCACCCGAGAGGAGTTGTGAGGACTACTTCGTCGAATTCCAGGGTTCCGTTGCTGGTGGCGAGTCTCACCTTGTCTCTGGAATTTGAGCGGGTACATATCCTCTCAACGACAGTGTTGTACTTGATTTCTGCTCCCTCCATGGCGTGTTTTGATACGACGTCCAGAATCTTGGAATACGTTCCAGCGCAGAGAAGGTTTTCTGCGCGACGTGTCAGTTCGATATCGCGCGACGGAAGGCATATACCAACTCACCTCCTTCAAGGCACTCCTCGAGCCAGAAGAACTTTAAGCTCTGGGAGAAGATCGCCTCACCAACAAACGCACCCCACATCTCACACATCTGCAGGAGAATCTTTCGTTTCCTCAAAACTTCCTCCTGGCCCTCCGGGGTTGTTGCGTTGGGGATTACAATCTCGGAATTGCTGACGAAGAAGTCATAGAGGCTTTCCTTGGAGTCCGTTGCAGCGCAATTCTTGTTAGAGAACTGGAACGCCTTGAGGACGATGTCCCACATGATGTCGGACAACTGTGCGGCTTCTTTTGCGTCGAAGAGCTTTCCATCCTCGTCGAAGATGTGGGGGTTGTGGCCCCAACTACTTGTGATAGTACCAGTCTGCTTGGCGATGTCGTTGATGGGGTTGTCGACGGTTCCGTGGATCCAATTCGGACCAAGGTCAGCCATGTGTCCGTTGGGGAGCTTTTCTTGAAATACACGGCCTCCGACACGATTCCTGCCCTCTAGAATGGTGACCTTGAAGCCATTCTGCATGAGGACATCGGCACATCTTAGACCGGCAAGTCCAGCACCGACAACTGCAACATGAGTAGCCTCAGCAGGCTTATGTATCCTTGCCTAGACACTTGTTAGTCGCCTCGCAAATCAGGTGTAGACGGGGGATAGAGACTTGGGAAGTTGCAGAGGCCCGCTGTCTGGCAAACAACGAAACCCTCCCCAGTGTCAAGGCTCACAAGAGTTCTTGAAGTGGGTACCCCTTCATACTGTCAGGAGTCTGCACCATGTGTGGCGAAGTTTACCTTCTGCAAGGTATCCATGGTTGCTGCAGGTCGGGGGAGAGCGGCCCTCGTAGTGGTATTAGCACTGGGGCGGCAGGTGTTCAGGTCCTGGTAGATACGAGAAGTACTGCGAAGAGCAGGACTCGTAAAACTAATGGAGTAAGCATCCATGGTCGCAACGCAAGTATGGAACGTGTTGTTTGACGAGTGGGGCAATTATCAGAGAATAGAGTTATTGTACGTTGGGATACGTAGGAGGCGAGTTTAAAGAAGTCGAGGTGCACGATGCCTTGGCAAGAAGCGGGCAGGTAGAGGGAGGGGAAAAGGGTGTTCCTTAAATGAAGGGTTCACGATGCTTTTTTTTGGAGGCGAGGATGCGTAAGTCTGACTCCAAATTGTGTTGCCTTTAAGTGACTAGCGGGGAGAGAGAGCTCGAAGGGAGCAACTGATGCCAGCTCTGGCAGGTTATACCCAAGAAGGCAAGTAGGGTGGTTTTAGGGGTGGATCAGGTGCGCAGATCAAAGGTAGCTTTTAATATCAAAGAATACCACGGGACTATATTCTGAGGCTGAGAGGAAAGGACCCTCTCTCAAGGCCGGATGCCACCTGCAGAACCAGAGGCAAGCACGCCCCGAGAGCCAATCCAAAATCAGGGAGACGAAACGATTCGAACGAACGAGGGAAACAGAGCTACTGGTGGAGGGCTGGTAGCCTGTACATGTCTCATATCTCTCACCAGGTCCTATCACATAATGCAGATACCGAGAAGATAAGAGCGAGACCAGTCCCCAATAGTCATGGTCATGGAAAGGTCTTCTGAAATATTGGAGGACGTACCCGCAACTGCGTCTACGGACTCGCCTTCAGCTCTTTGATAGAATCCGAGGCGTTTTATTTGCCACCCGATAGTGCAGAGTGTGTTGAGTTTGGTAATGGTATGTCCGGGTGCTGTCGACCCATTGACTGATGGGGAGGGATATGGCGAATATAGTTCGGTTGGACCACATGAAGGGGGAAACAGGCGCATAAGCTCCCAGAGACGGGAGGGGTGGGAAGTGTTGGAAGAGTACTAGTAGAGATCACGATGACTCACGGAGAGGGAAACGCGATGCTAAGAGAAAAAGAAATCGGTGCTTTGTACGTACCTGCTCCCTGTTTGTAATATTCCCTTGGGATGACAGGTCGCGTTCCATACAGGCCTCGACATAAAAGCCGATGGATGACGGGACGGCGAGCGTCGATTCGTGCGTAACGCAAACGGGATGTTGTAGCAGTCGACTAATGGCAGAAGCAGTCAAGACAGGGCGCGGGGGGCGAAGCATCGATCCGAGAGACAGGAGCAAATGAAGGGATGCCAGAAAAACACGAGGACGGTGAATGCAGGACGAGGCAAGGCGAGCCAGTCAAACGACTAATGGGGATGCGTGTAAACACCTATCTTGCATACGCCGTGCCGGTAAATAGGGGGGCACCACAGCTGAGGTGGGTGGATGGGGAACGGACTCCAAAAATGGATTGGCTCCGTAGTAGAGCCCTATACCGTGGATATGCCCACACTGACATTTCCTACTTGACAACGACCGTCGGGTTCGGTGAAGGGTAAAGCAGAGGATTCTTGATTCGGTGCCCTAGGGTCTCCAGACTCCAAATGTCTATCAGCCAGCATGGATATACCTACCATGGCAGGTAACGGACCATGTGTCGGGGTTGGAAAGATTATCTACAATGGGGGTTATGGAAAAAGCAATCATGCATCTATATCCGAAGCTGCTGTCTCCTTATCCTCTTGCTTCCAGCAGTCGAAGCCTGAGCAAAGAACTTCCTGTGGCTTACTGTCTGTCGTACGGCCATCCTGTCCTGCCCACCTTGTTGCGACGTCCCTTGTGGCGGCGAACTGGTGTAGTATCAAGCTCGACATGCCTCTCGTCCATCACGTTCCGGTTGGAAGATATTCAGGGAGTTCAATCATTTTGAAGGGAAGTCCTCTACGAAACAATTTACTAAAATGCTTCTCAACCCATTCTTTTCTACCCCTCCAGCCCACCCTCTAGCGCCAAGACATGTCGGCGTAGAAAGTTGCAAACACCGACTGTATCCGCTCAGATGAACCCTGGATCACATGCTTCAACCTGCCATCTGGAAACCGCCAATCACAGCCCTTCGAATCCGCTCACTAACACATCCCTGCCACTGCGTCTCCCCTCCCCAGTGCTGACTATGCCGAGGCATCTGAAGCGCCTTTGACCGTAGATATCTGGGGTGGCTTACCAGGAGCTCGGTAATTTGGTCATGAATCGAGATGATATTCTCCCATTGTCGAATAAGAAATCTCCTCCATTCGAATGCCCAAGTAGTTAAACCTTGTGTCAGCTCGTAGGTTTATTCACCCCAATGGTATAAAGAGCTAATTACCCACATATGTGCGCGGCGAAGCAAACTTCACCTCTGGTTGTTGGCTCTTAACATTCCTGACGGTTTTGCTTGAGTCTCGTACCTCTCGTGTGACCACTACTCTTTTTTCTTTTTCTTTTTCACCGGCAACTATCCCACACAGAAGCAACGCGATGGCTATCTCAGCATACACCCGCGACGAGGTCGCCAAGCACAACACAGAGGACTCCTGCTGGTTCATCGTCGACAGCAAAGTCTACGACGTAACCGATTTCGTCGACGCCCACCCGGGAGGCGAGGCCGTGCTCCGCCAAGTCGCTGGGACAGACGCAACAAAGGCCTTCTACAACCTCCACCGCCACGAAGTTCTCCAGAAGTACAAGGACCTATGCGTCGGCACCGTCGAGGGGGAGAAGCCACAGGTTCTCGACCCGCAGCCGGGAGACCTCAGCCAGGTTCCCTACGGAGAGCCCACGTGGCTCACGCCCCAGTTCAAGGACCCGTACTACAATGATGGCCACAGGAGGTTGCAGAAGGCCATGCGCGAGTTCACCGACAAGTATGTCTACCCCGAGGCTCAGGAATGCGAGGACACCGGCCGGTACATCAGCCAGGAGTTCATTGAGCGCATGGCCAAGGCTGGGATCCTACACATGCGCCTCGGGCCCGGCAAGCATCTTCACGGCGTGAACCTGCTCGACGGCGCAGTGCAGGGGGAGGAATTCGACTACTTCCACGACCTCATCGTCTCCCAGGAGCTCGTCCGCGCCAACGCACGGGGCTTCCAGGACGGAAACATGGCCGGCATGACCATCGGCCTGCCCTGCGTGCTCAACTACGCCAACGACCCCGCCTTCAAGAAGCGCATCGCGGACGAGTGTTTCAGCGGAAAGAAGAAAATCTGTCTCGCCATCACAGAAGCCTTTGCCGGGTCCGACGTTGCGGGCCTGAGGACCACCGCAGAGAAGACGCCCGATGGGAAACACTACGTCGTAAACGGCACCAAGAAATGGATCACCAACGGCGTGTGGTGCGACTACTTTGTCACAGGTGTCAACACCGGAAAGGGACTGAGCGTTCTTCTCATCCCCCGCGGCGATGGGGTGGAAACGAGGCAACTCTCCACCTCATACTCCAAGGCCGCAGCGACCGCGTATATCACCTTCGACAAGGTGAAGGTTCCCGTCGAAAACCTGCTCGGCAAGGAAAACCAAGGGATCCACGTCATCCTCGCAAACTTCAACCACGAGCGGTGGACCATGGCGTGCGGCACCGTCCGCATGATGCGAGTGATAGTGGAAGAATCCCTCAAGTGGGCTCACCAGCGCCTCGTCTTCGGCAAGCGTCTTATCGACCAGCCTGTCATTCGGCAGAAGCTCGCAAAGATGATCGCGCTGGCGGAGTCCCACCAGTCGTGGCTCGAGACCATCACCTACCAGATGTGCAACATGCCCTACAAGGAGCAGGCCAAGCACCTCGCGGGCCCCATCGGTCTGCTGAAGATGAGTTCCACCCGCGCCGCGCACGAGATTGCGGACGAGAGTGTGCAGATCTGGGGAGGTAGGGGACTCACCAAGACGGGCATGGGGAGGAACATCGAGATGTTTAATCGGACGTACAAGTTTGATGCTATCCTCGGAGGAGCGGAGGAGGTTCTCGGCGACTTGGGAGTCAGGCAGGCTATGAGGTTTATGCCTAAGGCTATGTTATAAGGGCCACGAGTAGTGTATGTGGGTGGAAAGGAGGAGGAGGAGGAGGAGGAGGAGAAGGAGGAGTGAAAGCTTGGGATTCGGAGGACGATGACTCGTGGCGACTATGGAGTATATGGCCCGAAAATTTGTATGATAATTTGGAAAGACAAGCTATTTCATCATGGGGAGGGAAGATGGAAGCTTTTAGATACCCGTGATTTTTCTCACGTCTATGTAAGGGATACCACACACAAACACAGAAAAAAGAAGACCATGACGACCTAGGAAGACAATGCCCGCGTGCTCATCGTGATATAACACTGCAAAATATGCGAGCCTGAATAACCAGCTGCCCAAGGCATTATTCAACCCATAGAGAACCGCAGGCACATATATATATGACTTGCGAAGTATACCAAAATGTGTCAGAATATTATAGGGAAGAACGGCAAGGTTAACAAGGGAACGACTCAAAACAACATTCCGGCATTCAACCGTTTGGGAAACAACAATATTCGTACAGCACATGCGCCACCTCCATACGAGTAAAAGCCGTATAGAAGACGTCACCATGTCAGATTAACGACATACTCGGGTTCCAGAATAGGGGCTGCAAATCTCAGACTTTTGAGACACCTAGCACAAGTGAGACTGAAACACATTGCGGATTGCTATTTTTGTGGTCACTGTTATAGTCGGTAGGCCTAGCAAAGCTTCTCCTGGTGTCCAGCCACAGGGTATCAGACAAGAGACAAAGCAGCTAGACACAATCAATTGAGCAATAACAAGCAATATTCAACACACATACACACACACTTTGGGCCAGTGGACATTGCCTCGATGCTTTTAATCTGAGAGCCTAGGTATTCCTGCTGACTGATACACCGCCCAAGCAAGCTAGTTAGAACTCAATGCCAAGATGGTGTTGACATCCTTGCAAAGAAGCCATTCCGCAGACGCCGAAGCCGTGACTGAAAGCATAAAAGAAACTTTTCCGTAACCCATACGTGCCTGTGCTGACTTTTCTTTCTCACCTTCCACTGTTTACAATAGTGCTCAGTGAGGTTTCTAGTTTTTGGGGGCCGCAGGACGAGAAAAAGATGTCCTTGTGATGACATGAGGCAATGAAAAGGAATCAAAAAGAGATAGAAATCGGAAACCATGATTTCTCGATACGGTGAAAAAGGAGGAGCCGTAACGAATACCAAGTTACATAGTAGTATCATGAGGTTCGTGCCAAATCGATAGACTGAGCGGATCGTGAGATGAGTGAGATTTCATATCCTCGTGTCATGGTCTAGGTAAAATGCACCGGGGATCTTGGTGAGCTCGAGTATCGCAGTCCAGCAGCATTGTGAACGTTTTCTTAGGACGATGCCATGCCGCCGAACGCCGTGAGCCGATCGGAAAACTTCGCCGCGCCACACCGCTCAACACCGAAGAATGCCCTAGGCACACTAAGCATTGTCTGGGCACGCAGCCTGGAGATGGCCAGGGCGCGAGCATTTGTAACAGATCTTCTCTCCATGGGACTCCTTGGGGCAGTCACGCGAGAAATGGCCGTTCTCGCCACAGTTGTAGCAACGAGATCCGTTCACGCAGTCGCCTAGTATAAACGTTAGTACTTGAAGCATGAATCCCAGGCAAATCAGGATTGTGGGGATTGTCCAGGGTGACGTACGAGACATGTGTCCTCGGCCACCACACGAAAAGCAGGTCCTAGTGTCCTGGCCGCCACCGCCACCGCCACCGCCGCTGCCGCCGTAGCCTCCTCCACCGTAACCTCCACCGTAGTTGCCACCACCACCACCGCCGGCACCGCCGCCGCCGCCGCCATAGGAGTCAGTGCAGTTGCGGGCCATATGACCGACCTTTCCACACTAAACATAAACTTAGTTGCATGCGGGGTTTTGAGAGCATTTGGTACCATAACTTACCTTGTAGCACTCCATTCCAGTGGGTTGGCTAGCACCCTTAGGGCACTCACGGCTGATGTGACCCTTCTCATTGCACTTGTAGCAAACCTTGACATCGTGAGTAGCCATACCCCCAGTGGGGCAGTCGCGGGACATGTGGCCCTCTTCGTTGCAAGTGTAGCTGTAATGATTTGCCCATTGTTAGCCCGCGGTCTCTAGAAAGGCGAACCAAGAGTAGAATAGTACATACCAACGAACAGCCCCACGGGTAGGGCAATCACGGGCCTGTGTGCGACGGGACAAGTTAGCAAGCTATGCGAGCAAGCAACAGAGTAAGATGGGAGAGAATGTTTCTCAATCTTCCGATATTCCACGCCAGACATCATACCTGGTGGGTCATTTGACCGCCTAGAACACATTCTCAAGTCAGACTTCTCCCACAGCACACCACGTTTTGTTTTAAGGAATCAAAGGACTGGATGGATGCGAGCCTAGCGGTGAGTTTTAGAACTTGTACAGCCCGAAAACAGTTTGCGTTGACTCTTAGAGGAGGACTCGGCATGTCGTTGAATTAAGGTGATGGAGGTTTCGAAATGCAGGGCAGCAACATCCCGGAGAGATGTGGGGGTTCCTGTCATCGTGATGCCGGGTCGCCATAGAGGTTCTCATACCAAACTTGGCAACTGAAGCGGGCGCGGCGCTACTGTAATTACGCGCATTACGGGCCGAGACATTGCGCTTTTGGTAGGATTGGGTGGAGCCGCAATGGTGACATCTGGGGTATCGAGAAACCGACCGTTCGACGATTGGGGATGGCGCGAATGCCGCAGTTTGCAGGATGGTGCTCTTTGAGGTGCAGGTTTAGGTTGGTAGTTACTTACAGTTGTAGCACGCGCCGCGTGTAGGAGCTCCTCCGAAAGAATCCATGATGCTAACTTGTTGGGCGAGAGAATGTGTGATGATATTGTCTGGTTTGGGTTGTTTGTGTTGTTAGTTGTGTCTGCTCGGTGGCTTCCTTTCGCGGGTTTTTTTCTTTTGTGGGCAAGAGGAAGAAATGATCAAAGAGAAAAAAGGAAATTATTTATAAGGTGCGGAGGTAGAAAATATGTAGCCCAGGGCTCTAGTGTGGTGACGTTTATGTATGGCGGCACTTCACTTTTGAAGTGATAGTGAATGGGGCAGGCCGGTGTGTACTTTGGTGGGGCAGGTGGCGCGGGGCGAAGAACATTCAGGCAAGGAGGCAAGGTGAGGAACAGCAGCCTCGGTGGGCATTGGTGGGGTAATGGAGGACAACACGTAGTGAGAGGGATGACAGTATTCGGGATATCGTACCTTGAGATGCAGTGGATGTGGTTGATCGAGACTGGATCGCGATCGAAAATTGGCCGGAATAAGGGGGCAATAGTTTTCTCTTAATAAAAAAAAAACTTGTGTCCGTTGATGGGCTGGTATCCTCTCTGCTTGCTGAGGTTGTAAGTGTTCAGAAGAGAAAGTGAAAGGTGGGAGGGAGGAAAAAAGTTTGAGACCTCCTGAAGGCGGTCGGCATGTGGAGGGGGGCAAGGTAGGTACATGAGAAAAAAAATTGGGCAGGCGCGACAAGCCCCCAGTTACCAGGCCAAGCAAGCAGCCCTCAATACAAGCCCAGTCCAGATGACTTTCCAGCACCGAGCCTGGCGACCGCTTACTGGAGCAAAATATCGGAATCGTCAGCTGCATGGCAGGAGCGATCAACTTCACCTAAAACGTTGCCCTACCCTTACCGCAGCCATCTTTCCACGGCATGTACCCGGCAAGCCTGGAAGCGGGGAGACTGTTGAGCGGGTACCATGCCCGCATGGATCTTTCTTCGTACCATAGACGGCCACCCATATTGTTACCCACGAGAGCCTCGCCATTTCTACGGCTTCAAGTTGTGTGCATGTGCCGTAAGGCTCATTTTATATCCATGATTTGAACGCTAAGTGTCTAAGATCTTGCAAGACAGGTACATAGGAGGCGCATTGGGGGATGCAAACACTGCTCCAAAACGGGGCAGGAGTGGCGACTGGTCTGCCGATGTAAGTCTCTTCAACTTCGACCCATCCAATTTTTCTGCCATATGAGTCCAATGGAAAAAGTGTGTGTTCCGTGGATACGGTGCCATCACCCACCCGCCCCGTGCCGTTACTAAACTTTCCACAGTACAGAAAGAGCAACGAACGACGCCGGCTGTCTCCACAGTTACTGTGCCCTAATCATCACATGTACGTGTATAATTGAGGCTGCTTGCGACTGTACTTCAGGTATCCAAAATCATCTCTCCTTCGTGTTATCGCGAAACGCACGCTGAGAAGGGTGCGCGAAATATTCTAAACACTACGCAGGGAGTGTGATGGCCAGACTATATACGATGGTCTGGAAGAAGGCGAAATTGATGACAGCCAGGGCAGGCGGACTACAGCCGATCTAGGTTCTGATTGTGCCTGTGCTACTACTTAGTGCTTGTAGTGGTCATGCGTGCACCGAAGCGATCCTGATTGATGGCCCAAGTGCGGATAGAGACATTTCCAAGTCACAACGAATCACCAGAGGGAAACCCAGAATTATGGACCCAGAAGGCACTGTCCGTCCGTATCTCCGTCCTCCAGACAGGAAGATTGCAGCGCCGTTGTAGGGTAGGTACATCCTACGGCATGTACATGGCGCCTCGGTTTGAGCGGTCTCGTAGCGTAGCATCGTCATTTGCCTTCAAAGGTTGAACTCCCACGCTACACCCCAGATGGGTGTGTTCCATGACATGTTTGGCATCCTAAGGTGATTGAAAAATTCGGGTGTGGATGGATGTTAAACTTCTTGGGAGTGTGGTTCGGACTATCTCGAAGCCTGTCAAGGACTGAATATCGCGAGCTGTGCTGCACTGTAGTGTATTATCATTGCGTTAACAGAGTGTTATAATTCACTTACAGCTGGTGGAAATTAGTAGCAATAGCATCCCTTCCCTAGAGCCTCGGGCACCAACTCCGAGTCTTGCGTACTATGTAAGACTACCGGCGAAGTTCTCCGGCCTAATGTCCTCACGTGTCACAACAGTCAAACGGACATTCCTACCCGAAGGTTTCGGCCATCATTTGTGACGAGAAAGTCTGTTATGGATCGACGCCACAAGCACTGGTGCGGAAATTTGTGGGCTCCAAGTTGTTAATGGTAGTGAGTGAATCCTGATTCTGTGAAAAATAGCAAGAGAGGTTCAGTATCGCTTGGAAGAGCCTTACAATTTACAGTATTTGTCCATACGATACTAACATCCAGGGAACGCCTCAAGTTTAGGCGACCCGCTCGACCCCCTGGGCTATCACCTCTCACCGCTGAATCCGGCCACAAACATGTCATCTAACAAGTAAATGTGTCCGAAGATAGCAGCCTGTTCATTTTTCCAACTGGGCTGGCTGTATGCGTAGACATTATTTGCGCAAAATCTCGAATACTATACCTCATAAGGCGGTTGAAATATGTGAAACAATGTATTTTGTCCACCAGACCATCCCTGACATGCGTTTTGTTGTAGGGCATTTGTTAAGCCGCCGTCCGATCTGCCAAACCATTTACTTCTCGCGGGCAGTAGTTTCTATCTGCATTGAGTGCCAAGTCTGCTCTGTTGCTAGGCATTCTACCATCTCGTGTGTCTCGTATATTAGCCTCGTGTCTAGTGATATATATGAGGGGTCGTTGTGTCGCTTCTATCGGCTACTTGCTGCTGGTCTGCTGCACCAGACGGTGATGCTACGTCAAGCGCCAAAGAGGCTAAAATGCGAGTAGTATATTTCATCCTTCTAGCCTGGTATTTTCAAATCGAGAGAAATAAAAGTCCACTGAGAACTACTGGTAGGTGTCTGTGGTATATGCATATTGTACCTGCCATCAAAGTACACTAGCTAAATGTATTCTAGTTTCGTCGCGGGGTATCGGGATACGGTATATTTTCGGAAATGCTTCTCTCCTCATTCTCTGACCATTTATCGTGCCATCACGTTACGTCCCCAGCTTGTAGTGTTACAAGTTGAGACCTCGCGTTTTGGGAATTTCGTGGAATGCGCGGGCGGCATTTCGAGGCGAAACGTTCTGATACGATTCGCCAGCCCTGATTCTCTTGTTCCCGGCTGGTCGGCTTCTAGAAACGTTCCTTGCCGCGAACTCGAGGGGTAGCATAGTAGTCAGCATGAAAGACAAAAAAAAAACAGTATGGCATGTATCGCCATTTTGTGCGTTTGCACTAGGTGGAGATGAAACTACGCATATCTTGACGGCTGATCCAGAAACCCTCCATGTTGGGGGAAAAGTACCACCCAATGCGGAGTCAGTACCCAGCGCACACAGTACAACAATATCAACCTCGCCGGTAACAGATATTCTATATCGTACCACTCGCGGACATATCGGACACCACAAAAAGCCGCGTTTCTCTCGCACAGTTCCAGTTCCCTTGCCCAAGAAAATTGACAGTAACGATCCTTATCGTTTTTGCAGAAAAGTTGCCGCAGCGGAATAGTGGATTCTCGATGGCAGCTTGATAGGTGGCTTTTGAGGATATACGTATCGAACGTTTGTGGCCCAGGCTTTGAAGGCCCTGGGTACGCCAATCGGTCCTATGTATTGTGTATGCACAACACAGGGGGATTTATCCCGATCGGGGAGCCCACGCGTGTTTCTACCTTTCCAGGCTCGCTCTCTACACGGTATGCGGTGCGGTCTTGGTTATGTTCCATTCTGGAAATTTGCAACCGGGGTTAGGTTCGTACCGCAATGTTTTTGGAACGAGTCCAGAGGGTAATGATGGCCCATCCCCACCACCCATGATAAATATGATTTTTTTTCTCTTTTTTTTTCAGACTTGCGGCGGACAGGATGAATTCTGTGCTCACGGAGAGGAGCACGGGCCATCACCAGCTTAGTGGGAGTACGAGACACATACAATGAAATAACAGGGGGTTATGAGGGCCTCGTGTCCATCCGTTTGTAGTACTATCATTTCCTCTAATTTCAAAGGTGAAGATGCTGTCAGATGAATGGATCTAAACTAGGACACTTGTACAGTGGAAAACGATGAGATTTTCTGATGGTGTTATGGTTGTTGTTGTCCTCTTCTGAGAAGGGCGAGCGGGGGAGCCATTTAAAGACATTTCCATTACCCCTACTCTGCCGTACTCATATGTAACTCATGCGGAGTATATATACGGATACGTAATGAAGTATCTGGCACGCAGTGGCATATCTGATAGATGCCGGACCGCTCTTGTTATTCTACGACGGCAAGTATCTTATCGCGACACGGAGAAGATACCTTGAATGAAATCCAAAGGGTAGTATAAATTCTAGGCAGGCTGGCAGGGAGGCCTCTGCATGAGTTTCTCTTAATACTTCTAGCCTACGCGGTGGCAAGCCTTCATATGACGAGAAGAATCTCTAGGGTGCTGAATGAGTTGCTTAAGACAGAATCTCGACATTGTCTCGGAACTTGTATGGTTTAAGTCTATGTCATTTTCGGTCTCCAGAATTAAGGCCTACCTCCCAGAGCTGTCTCGAGCTAATAAACAATAATAAACATATTCATGGTGGTAAAGCTAGCATCAACCCTATTCTTTTTTTTTTTAACAAAAGGTCGCAAGAAGGGGGGTGGACATAGGCGGGCCTATAACAGGAATATAATGATAAATGAAGAATAAGAAGGAAGCATTAAGCTTTTACTTTTGTGCATTATTATTATTATTAGTTTTGTTCATTTTGATTTGTAATAAATAAATAGCAACTGCAGTAAGGAATCCCTTATCCTCAGGCGTACTGTAGCGGGGAGCTGATCGGAAACCTCGCTGCATGGTCAGTGTTTAAACCAAGTGTTTGGTATGGTTAGACCTCCAGTTGCCCTTTTAGGAAAGGCAACGCTCTGTGAGCTAGTAAATGGTGCTGTACAGATCCATCCGTAGCTAATGATATAATGTGAGGGGAAAATATGATACATTGAATAAAAGTTGCCTCTCCATAACCAAGTTTCTGCCACCATGGTTTATTGCCACTTTAAAAGGCCCTAAAGTCCCAAGGGCTCCTCTGCCTCCTTGTACAATCCTGTACAGGATCATACCGGGGTTCTAAACTAATTATTTAAGCTGGTGTGCCGGGCCCGGGCCCTTGGTACAAATGCAGCGGGGAGTACCTCCGGCACCGCTACAGTATCTCTGTATAAGGCATACACTCACTGCATTTTACAAGAAATACAACAACCTTCTGTCTCATGCCATTCCCTACTCTAATATTGAAGTCTCGCTCCTTATGTGTTCATTATCCTGCTGGATTTACCAAGACAGTTATTCTTCTTTAATGAGAGGAATAAGATGCCTTTGTCTATTTCCAAATAAAAGGTTTAAAGTAAGATAGAACATTAAGAGATACATGAGGCGAAGAACTGAAACTGTTACACAACCACGCTTCACTACAGGCTGGCCTGTGAGTCTACTAGGGTTGGTGGACAACTACTTAGCCTTAGTAATCAACACTTTGTACAGTCACGTGGGCTCGTGTCAGCACCTGCAAAGCTGGGTGTACCAGCACGCGGCATTGTCTTAACACTTCCCCACACGCGCCCGCCCCTCGATGATTGATGATCAATGCCCTCCCAAACCCACACAATTCGGCTTCGCGATGGATGGGTGGTTCAAAAGGGGTCGGCCAGCAATTTTCGACGCTCTGGCCTCGGTATGCGATCAAGTTGACAAAGACTTGTCCGATGACAAACGCAACTTCGAGCTGAAGTTGTCCCAATCTACCACCCGCGTGGTCGAGCTGCAGAACGAAAACGAAAACCTCAAAGTGGAGCTGCGAGCGCTTCGAGGCTCCGTAGAGCCATGCAGTGGCCCCTCAAAAGGCAAGGTGGACATACAGCGGGAATTCGACAAGCTCCATGCCAAATATACCAAACTCGACGAGAACTATCGAATTGTGAAAGGAAAATATTCCATCTACAAACAACGCTTGGAAAAGTACGAGAAGGGGATCCAATCCTTGGAAACACGGCCGCCCCCCTTAGAAAAAGTGAGGGCAACCCTGAAAGAAGCTCCTCTGGATGATGGGTTGCCCAAGCCGAAGCAACATCCAACGGACCACCAGCCAGATAATTGCCGGTTAGCAAAGCAACAGCTAGCGGAGCCGCTGCTGACCCTTCCACCACCATGTGGACTGAGCAACTTGGACAACGGTAGCAGTCGAGCGCGGTCTTCTATATCTACAGGAGACCCCGAATTACCTACGTTGCCAAATCCTAATACTCCAAAGGTGGAACATTTTCAAGCCGTCAAGATGAAAGAAGAGCCTTCCTCGGATGGACCGATTTACGTGTGGGAGAGATTTGTGGGCAAGCGCAAACGACCAGACCTGGAACTTGACACACACCCGAAGGTTAAGAACGAGGGCGATGATCTGGACTCCCATGCCGCTGCCAGGGCTACGCATTTCTCCCCCCCAGAAAGTTTGGATCTTGATGACTCTGGCGTTCCGTTTCCGACCCCAAAGAAGAGACGATCATTGCATAAACCAACGGATGTCGGGATACAGGAAGAGACCTTTGCTCCACCTAACGGGGGCTATCTTAGGATATGCCATGATAAGCTTGATGCTTCGCCTCCGCCAGAGCTGAGGTCATCATTCAACGTCACCCCTCGTCCAAGGTCCTCCGTGCTTACCCCAATCAGCAGCATGATCGTGTCGAAACCTACTTTTGGAACCTATTCCATAGGGAAGCACGAGAAGCCCAAAGCATGGAAGGACCTACCTGACGGAATAGCGTCGTTGGCAGAAGATGGTGTTGACTTTCGCGACACGGCAAGGTGCTGTGAAAGGGCGGATACTGCTGCCATGGAAGAGGGCAGACTGGGTATTCTGTTAAATGGACAACCGACACCAGGAGCGGCAGCTTCACTGATTCCTCGCAACAAGCTATCGCCGCTGCGCCGCTCTATTGGTACTCTCCGAATGCCTGCTCGCCGAGAACTACCATTCGGCAACGCAGATTCTTCTTCCGCACGCACCTCCACCCGAACTTCCATAGAAATAACACGGCAGCGCCCGAAGCCGGCCGAGTGCGAGACAGCTTCCACCAATGGTACGCCGAAAATGGCTGGGGGTCTACGATCGCGCCATCCATCCGAGCTTCGACCCGGCGATTTCAAGATCAACCCAAATTTCAACGATGGACTAGACTACGCATACATGGAAGTTGTCCGGGGAGACGAACGAACACAGCTTGTGGGGTGTACCGACGACCACTGTTGCGGCAAGTATTTTAGAAGCCTTGCCATGACCAGCGCCAAGGATCGTGATCCTACCACCGATAGAGCTTTATTAGAATCATATCTAGGTGACAATTGCTATAAGTTGAGTAGCGCGACAAAAGTCGAGAAGGACGAGCTATGGCTTAGGGCCAAGACATGGAAGTTGGCAAACAAGTATGGAAGACACCGGCATCGATACGAAAGACAGCAATCACCGCCGGGGTTCTGGGATGCTGACTTTCCTAGCACACAAGAGCTGGAGAGGCAGAAAGTCGAAGCAAGTAGAAGGGAACGGGAGGTGACGGAGAATAGATATCGCGAGGCGATGCGACAGGGTGGGAGGTGGCTCTTCAGGGACGAATAGCCGTTCATTATTACTATTTCCGTGGGCGTCTGCGTTATCAGACTGGCGTTAGGGCTACGGCTGCATATGTATAACCTGCATGGGGCATGACATGGAGTACATTACTTTTGATCCTAGGGTTTGTGTAGGTCAATTGACAGCAGAAGAAGGTGGGAATATGATATCTGCTGGCGTTATACTGCTTAGAATTATATAGTTTAGCATGTTCTCGTGAACTTTAGATTCAGTCACGACATTCCCGTACCCTTTGAAGCGTTAGAGGAAGAGCCGTTCAAGGATTGCCCCAAGCAAGGCTGAGAAATCTCCCTTATGGTCCATGAGAGACCAGATCGCCATTGATACTTACGCCTGTGGCCTCATAGTTAAATTTATTCCTGATACTAGCGCAACTTTTCTCCACTGCTTGACTGCGTAGGATCGTGATGATCTCGACTTGATTCAATGCAACTATCTTGTGTTTTGGGGGTGCTACTTGCCTCCAATACCTAAGCTTCGCAGCACATACTAAGGTGTTGGGAAGGCACAACTCGGCCGGGGAAACTGTGGATAAACTTTTGTACTATGTAGTGTAGCACTCGCCGCACCGAGCCCGCTACCTCCTTGCCGGCTTGAGGACAACTTCCCTGTAGAGTTTAATATGGTCCAAGCGCCCCGCGCGAAAACTACCAGACAGTGCCGTCAAGTCGGCGTTGTTTTCGCAAGACAGAATGATTTCAACAACGGTCCATCCTCCCATCTTTCCACACCACCGCGATCATTCTTTCACTTCTCTCTCCACCCATTATTGAGCTTGATTTTGTGGTGGTAATCGTGTTAGTTCGCGAAGGCCAAGTAGGAGTTATTTTCAAGCACCTGCGGGCCTTGCTCGATCAAAAGCATTGTTGTCCTCTTTTCCAATTGCCGCGCTTTTGTGTGTCAGGCGGCTGAAGGCTGACTGTTCTGCCCTGAGGGACATCGTCGACCCTTTTTTTTTTTTCTCCCTCCCCTGGCACAGTTGAATTTCCCCCCAAAATATTATTGATTGTTAGAAGGACACGCGACACGTACCTCTCTGCCATCCATCGGCATTCATTCACCACCCACTGCAAGCATTCAACTCCTGTCATTCACTCTCCCACTACAGGACTTGCCCCCCCGTCACCTCTTGGCCATTACTTCGCTTTGCTCCGCCAGCTAGATGCGTTCCTGGTCGTTCCCCTCCGCTCCAAGTCTTGCATCCGACTCTCTAGGACCACCCACGCAACCACACCCACTCCTGGTTGTGATAGGTATTCTATAGGCCTATCTGGTCAAGTTGACGCTCTTCATCTGAGTACAGTTTGTAGGCTACTGTTTCAGTCTACTCACTGGCACACTCTGCCACCGTGCGACGACGACGAGAGCCCAGCCCCTCGACCTGGCCGTCTGCATCATCGGACCTCGCCAAAGATCATCAGTCGCCGCAGCCTCGCACTGCTCAGTGGTTGTCACCGTAGTGGGCAGCTGCTGAACCAGAAAACACAACACCGGCCGGCAAGATGAACAATCGTCATCTGCCGGCTGGGCAAGCCATGCAGGGAACAGGTGGTCATGGCCCGGATATGGGCCATGTAAACTCTGGCCCTCGCGGTCCCCGCCGAGCATACAACTCGCAGAGTTACCTCCCTCAGCAGCAGCCTGCCCCTACCCTGTATCCCGGCTACAACATGGGAGGTCATCCTGCAGCCCACCATTACAACCAAAACTTCTACCAGCACATGAATCTCCCATACGTCCCGCAAGGAATGGGTATGCACCAGCAACAACAGTACATGCCCTACGGCCACCAACACCAGCAAGCAGCTCATCACCACCAGCAGTCTTACGCCGCTCGATCGCCTCCTGCTCGCCCTATTCAACAACAGCACTATGCTCCCATCGTCACATCAGGCATGGGTCAACCGTCATATGCTCGTCAGAACCAGCATTCGCCTGCTATTCCTGCTGCTTACCAGCCTCCACCACCCCCTCAAGCCGCCGTGATCCACCATTCTTCTCATACGCCCACATCGACACACTCAACCCAAGCCGTAGCTCCTCCTCCCCCAGCAGCCACTACTCTTTCCGGCCCTGCTACGACTACATCTCCAGGGAACCTGTCCCAGATTGAGCCAGCAGCCTCGACTGAAGCAGCTGCATCAGCTGCTTCGAGCACCCCGAAACAGTCCACCCCTTCACAACACCCCGCACAATCTGCTGTCGAGCTAGATCTAGTCACACCTGTAAAGGATGAGGAGCTTGAGAAGCCGGGAGAACCATTCCGACCTCCGGTAAGACTGAGACCTCCAAACTACATGTTTGTCTAAGCGTGTATGGAATACATTTACTGACGATGATGCTGCTTACCAGCTTCCCTGGTATTCTCACCCAGACCAGCCATTTCCGGTCAGAACCAAGAAGAAACGTAGGAGGGTTCCGGCTAAGAAGGAAGCGTCTGTTCAGCTTCCCTCGGCGCAGACGGATTCTTCAGTCGCTGAACGTGCAAAGGCCGCAACTAAGCCAACTTCAACAAAGTCTAGCTCGATCGAAGCTCGCACCGAGGCTCCGAAAGCCGACGCCATACATTCAACTGCTCGCCCGGACACTCCCTCCACATCTGAAAATGCTCCATCGACATCTCCAACCAGCCCTAGCTCTGCACAAGCCTCAGTTGGCCAGCCAATCTCTGCCTTTACATCTAGTGCCTCTATTGCTACTAACAAGCCTTCTGCTCCGAGAACTGCTGTCCCAGCTGTTCCAGTTGTTCCAGCGGTGCCAAAGAAGGAACACAAGCAGGCAGCTACTGAGAAGGCCTCCTCTCGACCTGCTGAACATTCCGCCCCTGAGCCGCAACGGACTGATGCAGATGACTTGCACAAAGAGCAAACCACTGTCCCTGCTAAACCCGCCCATGCGGCTCCCCCCAAACCTAAGACATGGTCAGGCCTTTTTGCGAACAAGACACCTATGGCAAACCCGGCAGCCAACGGCGCATGTGCTGTTGGCACCTCTGCCGCTCAAGCACAAGTAGCTGGCAGCGGCTCGGGGCAGGCTGGGTCTGGAGCTGCCTTGAGTAAGTCGGGCCCTGCCTCTGTTGCTGACGCACTTCGATCTTACAAGGTGGGCGGCGCCGAGCAGATTGCTTTTCTTGAACCGCGGGGCCTAATAAATACTGGTAATATGTGCTATATGAACTCTGTAAGTTCCTACATGTACTACCCAGCTTCCAATCGAAACTAACAAGGGCTACAGGTCTTGCAAGTCTTGATTTTCTGCGTTCCGTTCTATGATTTTCTGCACCAGGTCTACAAGAAGGCTGCTCATAGCTTCAAGAGCGAGACCCCATTAATTGATGCAATGTGAGTATCCCTTGAATCTGACTTCTTGATGTACATATACTGACATATGTAAGGGTTATGTTTATGAATGAGTTTAACATCGTCGACTCGGCAACTTCTGTGGAGACCCTTCGGCGCCGTCTCAAGCCAGAACACCTGGAGAAGTTTGGCGAGCCATTCACCCCCGAGTTCGTCTATGACGCTATCAAGAAGCTGCCTCGATTTGCCAGCATGAGGGTAAGCAGTTGTGTACATTATTTCCCTTACCGGTTGCTTTCAAACTAACAATACCCATTGCAGCGCGGTCATCAGCAAGATGCTGAGGAGTTCTTAGGATTCCTCCTCGAGTCTCTGCATGACGAGTGCATCCATGCCATGCGGGTTGTCGCCGAAACTTCTTCATCCACAACTTCTTCATCGCCAATCAGTGCCCACGAGGCAGTTGATGCTAACGGCTGGATGGAGGTCGGTTACCGACAGAAGCCCACTGTGACCCGCTCGTCTGGCCACCCACAACTTCAATCGCCAATCACCAAGATATTTGGTGGCCAACTTCGCTCGGAGCTGCGTGTCCCAGGCCTCAAAGATTCTGTCACACTTGAACCCTATCAGCCTCTTCAACTAGACATCACTGCGAACAACGTTCGCAATATTGTGGATGCTCTCAAGGGCTTGACCAATTCGGAGAGGCTCCAGGGCGATTTCAAGTCGCCTAGGGGCAAGGATGCGAATGCCACCAAGCAGGTCTTCATCGAAACCCTCCCACCTGTACTTATCCTACACCTCAAGCGATTCCAGTTTGATGCTGAGGGTAACGGAACTGTTAAGGTCTGGAAGAAGATTGGATACCCTCTGGAGCTTGAGATCCCGAAGGAAGTGTTCCCTCGTGGCAAGAGGAACACAATGACTAGCGAAGGAGTCGGCGGTCCTCGATACAAGCTGAGTGCTGTCGTGTATCACCATGGAAAGAATGCCAGTGGTGGACACTACACTGTGGATGTGCGCCGTCAAGATGGTACCGAATGGATCCGTCTAGACGATACAGTTATTAAGCGCATCCGAAGCGAAGACGTGGCTGAGGGCGGTGCCGAGGAGGATGCCAGGTCTGCTGGGACGGAGGGCCGCAAGGATGGTATAGTCGGTGGGACTGGTAATAGGTTTTCGGGGGTCGATAACGACGAGAGCGGTGACGACGACGGCTGGAAACATGTTCCACCTGCCGCCAATGGCAAGAGGTGGAGCAGCGTTCTCAACGGAGGCCAGTCCGCTGCGGGCGCCCCCACCGCCAAGAAGCCTGCCAGGGATAACATTAAAGACAACAAGGTTGCCTACTTGTTGTTTTACCAGCGCATTTGAAGCGTCTGACTGGCGTTGACGACCACGACCGTGACCACGAGTTGACGGATCTTGGGGCGGCCCTTGTCGGGTCGACGAAGAATGTGTCAACAGCAGGTGGGTGAGAGACGCACAACTATCGAAGAACTTGGGAAGAGGAAGCAAGAAGTGGGATTTCTGGCACTGTTATCGAGCATTTCAACGCTTGGTGTATGCACTACTCGGCTTTTGGGGCTCCTTGGCAAGGATGTCGGCTACTCGCAGTATTTCATTGGGACATTGGGAGTATAGGCCAATGGTGCCTTCATGGGCCGCGATAAAATGGACGACAAACCTAGGCAGAGGCCCTTTTATACCACACAGGACAATGACAGTAAGTCGAGAGCCACACGACAGCGAATACAAAACGCCCAGCCGGATCGAGGATCAACTTGGTGGCTGAAGAGGCCCTTCATCAGCAGGGCCAACTCGGCGGCGCGATTGTACGAAGTTGGAGACAAATCAGCGGCATAACGGTGGAAGCGGCCGAAAATGACTGAGAGGTAGAAAGCAGTTAATAGATGCAATCCTGCATTCCAAAAATTAAACCGTATACTACTATGAACTCCGAGTGCCTTTTTCTTTTTAATCCCTCTCAAGAGGTTTTACTGTTGACGTTTTTCCAGCGTACAATTTTCGACTTCATTTTTTCCTTCCCTTTGTGCTTCCGGTAAATTGTTACTTGACGCTCGTTGTTGTAGCAGGATGGGGGTAAGGAGGGGTGGGGAACCAAGCCAGGAGGGGTGCCTGCCAGAGCCAGTACGGCTTACCGTTGCAGCGGAGTGCTGCAGGTCGCCTGTGTTCGGTGCTCATGCGGGAGGTGCATGAGATGGTACGATATTGACGCTCGAGGCAGGATGCTATTCGGGGGTCTGGTGCGGGATGAGGAGGCAGGAGCTGAGAGTTTCCGAATTGTTCCAAACATTTCCGTACCAAAATGGCAGCAAGGGCCTACTGTCTCCTTGCACATGGGGCAACCAACATTCAGGGTGGGTAGTCGGTGACTCGGTGCTGCTGCCAGCACTTGCCTTCTCAAGTAGATTTATCAGTCGCCACGGATGCCTTTGGGTTTCTCTCCCTCCCTCCTTCCCTCCTCTATGCATCCTCTTTCGGCATTGTTTTCTTTCCCTTTTGCATTTGCTACATTTAAAGCTGTTTGTGGTTGGCACTTCCGTGTATTGTATCGTCTTACTGCTCCGACGCCGTTGCTCATCGACGCTGTCTTTTACCACCGATACGACCATCCCGGTGCCGAAGGCTATATAGTTCACCGGATAATCCCAAGCTGCCAGAATCCTACTAGGTCTGCCAAGCAGCAAGCATGACATCCGCAAGCGAGAAAGAAGCACCAGTGTTTCTAGCTCCTGGCACCGACGAGTGGGTAACGAAGGGTGCCAAGAGCAACGAGACTCTTAGCCGTCCAACTGCCACGCAGCCAACGATGGGAGCTAGTGTAAGGAACAATACTGGAGAGCAGGGGGTTGATAGGGGTATTCTTAATGGTAGGTCCCGTCCATCCTGTTCCCGGAGATAACCTGCCATGATAACCAGGACTTTCGTGGAATTGGTGGTAAATACGCTGCTATCTCCGACACAATGTTTTTTTGTGCTCCACTATGCTGACACCCATATCTTCGACTTACTTTCTCGATAATGAATAGTCATAGGGAATGTTCGCCAGATCCTCCGCGCGACAATGACATCAGCGCCCACGTCGGCATGGACCACGACACAACGCCTGGACATCCTGCATACTTCGGGGGCCGAGGAACACTATTTCGTTCGAATTTTCGAGGGAAACGAAGAGGGTGAAATGGCTGCGAGAGGAGGATTCGAGGCGGCCAGGATTCTGGGAGAGAGAGATGCTAGCATAATTCCGAGGTGTGTTGGGTGGGGGAAAATGCTTAATAACGGAGGACAAGGTGGTGGGAGATGTTTCATCGTGAGCAAGTTCTACGAATTAGTACCAGTATGCCCGGAACCCGAAGTGCTGGCCATGAAGTTGGCGAGGATGCACGAGGCGAGGGAAGGAGAGGAGGGAAGGGGGGGGAGGTTCGGGTTCGGGACTGGTACTTTTGTGGGATCTGTGAGACAGCAAGTTGGGTGGTGCGATGACTGGGAAGAGTTCTTCGGGGGCAAACTCTCTGCAGCTGTGGAGGCATGTAGGAAGAATGTTGCTTTTGGGTGGGAGAGTGTATCGGAAATGCTGCCTGTGGTTTTGGAGAGGGTGGTACCCAGGTTGCTGAGGCCTCTGGAGAGTCACGGGAGAGCCATTCGGTCAGTGTTCTTGGTTGGTAATTTCAGGACTGCGTGGGAGGTCGAAGGGGATCTTGACGATATCGTGGTGCTGGAACCGGCTGGGTTTTGGGGACACAATGAATGTGAGTAGTTGCGCTGCGCAAGGTCCCGATTAAAGGCTGACATGCAAACCAGACGAGCTCGGAGCTTGGAAACGACCCGAGGAGCCGCCTTTGCACGGCAGAAACGTGCTACTCGACCAGTCCAATGCAGACGCGTATCACAAGATTATACCCAGGTCGGAGCCGACCGAGGATTACGAAGATCGAATGGTGTTATATTCTGCGTCAGTCCAACTCTCCATGGGAGCGACTGAGAAGTGCTAATAAACAAGGCCTATAACAGATTGCACAATCTCTATATAGCGGGGAATTTTCCCAACCTGGAACACCCACTACGACAGTAAGTTATGGCCAGTACGAATCGATGGGATGCAAGGAGTGCTTGCAGCCTCCTGACGCGGATTGGATATACTAACTTGCATATAGCGTACTCGGAGAATTCCAGAAGCTAGTGACGAAATATCCAGATGGGTATACGAGCCAATGAAAGCGCTAAAAGCCACGATTCTATACCGGGAGTGGTCTGGTGGAATATTTCGCTTGTTTTCGTATTTCATACTATTTATTGGCACTTCATAATCATATCTTCCGTCTCAACATTCCCAAACACCCGTGCAAGGCGTTTTTCGAAAGGTCAAATGCACGGCAGGTTCGCACGCTCGGCATCAATATTCCTCCCGACTGGCCAATCAGGAGCGAAGATGGCTGGCTGCCTTGATACCACACCGAAGCCTTACTGTATGCACAGCCGCATGTCTCATAGCCGCTGTGTTCTTCGGAACCTGATTTCCCTGATCACTCCGCCCCGCAGCTGAGCGAGAGTGAGTGATATATGTGCTCTTTCCCCCAAGTCACCCATTTCATTTGGGAGCAAGCCCTTTTTCATTTTTCTCAGATAAGATCTCGTAGAGTATATGATAGCTAGATTCGGCCGCTATTATACACTTCGGGCTGCACCACCACAGCTTCCCTTGGTAACGTCACTTCGGCTTCATGGACATCCGCCTTTAGTCGCGAGTGGTTCCTCCGGGACTCGGAATCACGAACAAAAAGTACTCCTCGCAGGCTATATGACTAGGAATCCTTGGCCCACAAATCGTCTTCGATTATAAATATATATTTACAGCCCGTGATTTGAACGAATCGACGCCGTCAAGTTTTCTCCGACCACCGCGTATTCGAGAAAAGCGCCAGTAGAGGGAAGGGGAAAGACGGAAAATCAACCTGGTTGATACGCCAGACGCATCACGGAGCTAAGAGCTCGCGAAAATCAAGTCAGGTCAAATTAAACCCATCGAGTACCCAAGATCGAGACGGAAAAGAAGTGAAAATGAATGCCATTCAAAGCCCGGACCAAAAACGAGGAGAAGGAGACGATCAAGATACTACCCGACCGATGCCCTGCGCGGTGGTATGCCTGACGTGTCTTGCGCTGGTGATTTTTATGTGGAGCATCGCTACGCTGCTGGCTATTTGTGGGAATTGGGCTTATGAGTGGGGGACTGACGAGAGACGGATGAAAAGGAGAGGGATGGAAGAGGTGGCAAGCACTGTAAATGGATTGAAGAATGCTAGCGGGGAAACGTGTGGAAGGAATGAGGGGACGTGGTTACTTGCTACCGTGGAAGAGGAGGCCGCGGAGGAAGGGAGAGGTGGTTACGGTGGAGCTGGGGATAGGGGTCGGGAGCAGAAGGCTGGGGAGAGTGAGGATGGATCTGGCAACGACGAAAGGAGTGCGTTTTCACCGTGGTTGGGTTGGTGGTTGGGGAGGGCGCTGGAGGAGTGGCTGGCCGACGAGAGTAATAGTGATAGTGATGATAGCTGTGATAGTAGTGACAGCGATTAAACTGGTGATGGACTGGCTTGATGCGTGGGAAAGAATCGGGATGGGGAAAATGAAGTGTAGCATAGTGTAATCATTTTGACGAGGGGTAGTGGATGATGATTATGGTGGAGAGTGTAATTTGACTCGGTGAGCATCGGAGACGTGAGGTCAACGAATAATTTATCGTCCATCAAACACCGCTTCCAGGGCCCCCCGGAACAGATTCACGTTGCGCAAGTTCTTAGTTGGTCGGACTTGCTTGAAGTGAGGTAGATGGAGCAGGTCGTGCAGGGCAGTTGAGTACGGGAGTAGTATTATTTGGCTGTTTCTCATGGCTGATGGATGAAATGATGTGGCGTGTGATTGTCAGTTTCCAATTTGCAGTGACGTAAAGGCAGTTATAGGGAAATAAAATACTAAAATGGCTGGAGGACAAGGAGAGGTTTCCAAAACATAGCCACGAAAAAAAAACCCCCAAAAAAAACAGAAATTATAGCATCTACTGGTTTCGATCCAGTGACCTCCGGGTTATGAGCCCGGCGCACTTCCCCTGTGCTAAGATGCTTGTGAAATATTTCTTGCCAAGTTGAGAAAAAACGCTGGCTATAAGGGCCTTTCGGGCTGACATAATATTGCACCCTCCCTTGATTGGCCGCGCGCGCACACACACGTGTGGACCCCTGCCAGTGATCTAATAGCGGGTCATCATGTCATGCATGCAACACAAAACAAAAGGAGACCGACGCCACCGAGGACGGATAAGTCTATCGATTGAGTATACCGCACGGTTCTACACCGCGGTCTTTTTTTTTTCTCTGTGCGCCTGCGGCGATTAGAACCGCGCTGCTCTTACTATTAGCAGCATTCCATCGCACAACGCGCACAACCGCGCCAACGATTGGCGGGCCGGGTAGGTTTGCCCCGCGCGTCATCGCGAGGCGGCGCGGAACGGCCGAAAAAAAAAAAATGCAAAAAATGCGGAATCAACTACTAGTTAGTTAGTTGGCAAGGACGGAAGAAAGAACCATGGGGTTGACCGGCTCGCGGCGCCCGGGGGGGGGGGGAAGAAGAAGTAAAGAAGTAAAATGTGCTTGAAATGCAAGCGCGAGCAGGATGCTCGCTGGTCTGTATTAACCGGGACGGAAGCGCCAAAGCCATCGAATAGAAGGAATGCTGGGATGCAAGCCTTCCTTAAATCATGAAAACGCCGGGGGGGGGGGGGGGGGGGGGGGGGGGGGGGGGGGGGGGGGGGGGGGGGGGGGGGGGGGGGGGGGGGGGG
>JAKWBI020000241.1:0-66238 GCA_022664585.2 Zalerion maritima | reverse complement strand
CCGGGATACACGCGGGTTGGTACCATTTTGTGTGGCCCAAGTGTTGGATCTGGCCCTCCTTGGCCTCGTTCACGCCCCCCCGGCGCCCCCCCCCCCCCCCCCCCTTGCGAGTTGCACCTTGGTAGTCCATCCACGTAGTACGGAGCAGAACGGATCCAAACTACTGTACAGTAGATACTGAAAGCCCTTCCGCGCTATCTGGGCTATCCACCCGGGCATTTCGCACGCCATGGATATCCCTTCCTCACCAGGTCTCGCCGGTTCGTTGACCTGCTCCACCTCCCACCCTAGAGAGCGCCTGCTACCACGCAGCCTAGTATGCAGAGTGGAGTATCTTCACGAAGTCTAGTAAGGGTCCTAATCTACGAATTCGTAATGAATACACCAACAAATAGAGAGGTCAAAAAGTGGCCGCGGCTTAGATTCGGAACGTTGCGGGTGGAGGGGGGGGGCATGCCAGCTGAAGAAAAAAACAAAAGCCCCACAATTTTTATCACCTATATTTGCGGCTGCGGATCGCCGAGTTTTTACCAATCGCCAATCGGTAGGCGGGAGGAGGAGGAGGAGGGCAAGGTTAGCAAGGTGAGCGAGGGCCCACCGACTTACCGTAGCGCGCTTTCTAAAGATGAGAGGAGGGGAGGAGGGACGGTGGAGGTGCCTTCGCCCTTCCCCACCTCCTCTCGGTCGCCATCACGGACAGATACTGGAGGTCTCCCATACGTTCGCTTTACTACTACAGTACTGTGGATTCGGTGCTTCGCCGGCCAGGCGTTACTGCACATTCTTTCTTGCCCACTTGGCTGACCATTATTCATTCCCCTCTCTGCCTCCATTTTAGTCCCCATGGTGTGGTGTGGTGGATTATCCGCGCGTATAATAATAATAATAATAATAATAATAATCACTCCTGTCAAAACTAAAATCCAGTCACCACTCGGATGCACAACAAACACTACTATAGCTCTTGCCCTCGCTCCCTGTCTTCCCCGTCCGCAATACTACATAGTACCGTAACCCACGCATTGCGCCCGTCACCTACTATTCGCCGCCGCTCTCCATCTGGTGGCGGTTCATATATTTATATATACATATACTGTAGATATATATATATATATGTGTGTGTGTGTGTGTGTGTGCCCCACACTTTCTTTGCCTGTCGCAACAACAACAACAACATGCACGTGCAAAAGTCCCCAAAAAAATGCCCCAACTGACCTGAACTAAAAAAAAAAATCGAAATTGAAATTGAAATTGAAATTGAAATATTTACTGCGACTCGAAGTGACTCACATCTTATCTAGTACTGCTGCTAAACTGCATGTTTGTGTATATGATTCGTACCGCCCCGCCCCGGCGATGGCTGATTTGTCGGCCGAAGAATTTACGGGCTTGCTTGCTTGCTTGCTTGCTTGCTAGTTTCCCATGCTGGGTAGTCCGCACGAATACGCCACGCCTGTTCGAAACTATCCATCTTCCAAAGCAGTCAGAGTAAACACCCCTCCCATCAGCCCGTTCGGCAAACCGGTGTTCTGTGCAGCGCTTCTTTACCCAAACCTGGCGCAGTCGCCTCCTGCCAGAGCGTGAGGGAGGAAGAAAAGAACAATAGGAAAAGAAAAAAAAAAGCCCTCGCTCGTCATCCTACATCTGTCACGAGCATATCGTGGTCCCGCCTTCCACCCAACCACAATGTAATATCCTTTTCAGGCTGAGGGGAGGGGCAGGCGGGTGTTCCCCTCCAAAAAAAAGTTTACTGAAACTTCCCAATCCAATCCTGATGCGCACCAACCGCCCACCTGCCATGGAAAAGGCCCTTACTGACGGCACCCTCTACTGTGCCGTGTCGTCGCCAGCACAAGGCATATCACAAAATTTTCAAGGTATGTTACGTCGAGAGGAACATGATTATAATGTTGTGAATTTTTCATGGTTTTTACAGCAGCTCGTTTAGGGTGTAGTTTTCTACTTTTTTTGGTCTCCTGCTTTTAGAAGCTGCAACAGTAGTAATGGTAACTTTTCCAACCAACTCTTCTTCTGCTCTGCTCTACTAGAGGCAAAATGCTCGCTTTTCCAATACACACAAGGCACAGCACTAGTACACACGACAGTACATGATATCCACTCGCTTCTAGATGTATCTTTCACTTCGCGCGGCCTTTCCATGTGCAAACCGCGTGTCCTTTCCCGTTTTCCCTGGGCGTGGCCTGGTTGCCCGAGGGCCAATGATAAAAGTGAGCCCGTGTGTTTCTCGTGTTTCAATAGACACGACTGTTTGTGCTCTGCCGTAAACACCAACCAATGCAGAAACCGAATGCCGCCAGTTGATGTAGTTATGAGCCAATGCACACACGAAGAGCGAGTTTTGGATAAAAAATACAGGAAAAAATAATACAAGTGCTTCGAACCACTTTCGTTGGCACCCATGACAAAATGAAAAAAAAAGAATAAATACGCAGGGGAAATGAATATGCCAGACCGTGGTATCATTTGATGTCAAGAAACTCCGCGTCGTGAAATATGATGGTAGAAGAATACAACCGCCTTCGGGCGGCGATAAAGGACAGGGCAGTGGTGCCGGAGTGTCGCATGTAATTAGGGCCCAGCAGCAGGACATGTAAAATGATGAAGTTCCGCTCGTCGCAAGGCAAATGTCAAAGCGCCACCCATACATGCATGAGATTTGATCGAGTGCCACCTTTGCAATGCATCGAAATGAACAGAAAAATAGTTCGAAAATGTACAGGGCAGCCGGTGGGTGTATCTGCCATCAAGGAAAGCATGTATGTTACGTCGTGGTGTGGTGGTTGGTGTTTATATGCATCGGAGTTTTGTTGAACGAGTATTTACCAGCCCTGGGTGTGGTACCCGTTGAAAGCCTCCTTGGTCCAATACTCGTTCCAGCTGCTGGCATTGGCATCCTCAGCCTTGTTGAGGTAGGGGCGCTCAGGATACTGCTTGAGGTTGGCAACATCGTGAGAAGTATGGCGACGCTTGAGGACGGCATTGGCAGTTGAAGACTTTTGCTGGCGCTCCCAGAGAAGGTGACGGCGAAGAGACTCGGTGAGCTCGGTCGCTAGCATATTGCGACGAGTTGTTCTCGGCGAGAGAGCAGCTTGCTGGTGAACATGGTTGGTGGTCATGATAGGCTGAGCAGCTGTGCGGGATACCTCATTGATTGGCTTGAGGGGAGTACCACGCATGCCCCTCTTCATGGTGAGGGGAGACTCGTCCGAGTCATTTGGGGACGAGAGCATGGCAGGAGCAGCTGGAAGAGGAGCGCGGGCTCGAACGTGGTTGAGAGCCGAAGTGGATTGAGAAGATGGGTTGTGGATTCTGTTGGTCCGCTGATCGTTCTGTTCAATCATCAGAGTGATAAGAGACCTCCTCGAGGTGAGGTTGGCCTTCGAGTCGACGCGTTGGAACATGTTCTTGTCGTCAAAGCTAGACTTGCCACTGTCCTCAATGGAGTCCTCCCAATCGGAAGAGTCGTCGTCATCATCAATGGCGCTCTCGTCGACGTAATCACCCTCAGACTCGGAGTCGTCAGCCACAGCAGAAGACTCATGTGCAGAGCGTGAAGACACCTTGTTAAAGGCGGCATGCTTCTTGGGAGGTGCCAGCATGCTTGGGCGGACAGAGTTGTTACCAGAGCTCTCATCCGACGAGGCAGCCCCAATCATGAAGGTGTTCTTCTTCTGCTGGGGGATGATCTTGCGCTGCTGTGGTTGAGGGTTTGGGCTGGAAGCAGCATCGCTATAAGAATCCGGCGATGAGCTCGGACCGATGTCGAATTTCTTTCCCTTTTTGGGCTGAACCAGCTTGGCAGCAGGTGACGAACTTGGTTCGGGAATCATGTGAGACGATTGGGAGGTGACGGGGGCGATGGTCTTGGGGAAGGGAATGGCGGAGGGAGAAAACCCTAGGACCACATTGGTGGTGGGTTTCATGCTGGACGAGGTGTCGGGAGTGGATGCGGCTTGGGAGTCCTCGGACTGCTCGTCACTGGTCTTATCAGTCGACTCGGTGGTTGTTGAGCCAGTGCGCTCTAGCTTGGGCTTGTTCTCGTCGTTGACGAGAACCGGACAAGGTATCGATGGGAGGGGTGCTGTAAGAGGCTCCTTCTGCTTGATAATGTCGACAACCATCTTTTCCAAGTCACCAGAAGTGATGTGACGTTCCCGGCCGCGGCTTCTGCTGCTGGCACAGGAATCTTGACGGACAATCGTTGGTCGGATCTCCAGGGGATCAGCCTCGTTATTAAGCTCGACTGCTTCTTCGTCCACGACTGAGTCGACGCTGCCGGAAAGCTGAGGGCAGTCTAGTATCCTAGAGATGGGAGGGATGTCTCGAGGTTCTGAGGTTTCTGTGAAAGCTGCGTTCTTCTGCTCTTCCTCGACACAAAATGTCTCTCTTGTCCAAAGTCTCCAGCTGAGGTTCTCTAACCTGCGGCCTTGTTCTACTGAATCTACACACTTGGAGAAGACTGCGGAAGACATAAGAGTTAGCATCCCACAGGGTCTAGGATATGGCCGTGGTAAAGACGCCCGAATAGACATACCAGTCCACATGCTAAAGAGGTTCTGGGGGTTGCCAGTGTCAATCTTGTGGATGACGTTTGCATCAACCGTGAGAACGGGTGTTTCTAAGGAGACGGGCATTGTTACTGGAAATTGGCGTGTTCTGCCCGATTGCTCGAGCGTGTGCTATAACGGACGAGTCAAGGCGATGGTGTTGAGGGGAAAACAAGCGCAGATCGCTGGTGTGGTTCTTGGGTGAAATAGTGGGCGCGGTGTTGCCGTAAAGCCCCAAGTCGTCGCCGAATGCGTGGAGACTAGCTGTCGTCGAGGCGCTATCGGCGGCGCTGGCGTTGACAAATTAATGGTAGCCGTGGTTGTAGTGTTTAGGTAAAAGATTTATTTGACTAGTGTTTGTAGAGCAGGAAGAGTAGCTGGTGGGCTTGCTACTGTTCGTTTATACTGTGTCTTGTTGTTGGGACGCGGGTTATGTCGGCGGCGAGAAAGCCGATGCGGGAGATAGTACACTGGTGACGGAGAGTGAAGTTGTAAAGTTCGAAGTAAGGTGCGAGTCGACGATTGATATGCTGAGGGACGTTTTAGTCCGGAATCTGGAGTGCATGTATGTATGCAGGTGTTTCCTTGGTGTGAAACCTGTGGGTTGAGGAGGGAAGGGGAAGAGGCAGATATGTATGTCGGGAGAAGGGTGGATGACGATAGTTATTATGAGGGAACAAGACTGCGGGAAGGAGTGGGTGGGATGGCAGCAGCGGTGTAAGGAAAGAATCAATTACCCATGTACCTCCGTACCTTCCAATCGGTACACAGGTACGAGAATACAAGGGTACTTGGGTACGTACCAGACAATTGCCTACCGATGAGAGTACGTGGGTACTTCTCTCTTCCGAAGGAGGGCAGCGGAGGGGTTTCTGGGATTCCAGGGGCGAGAAAGATGTACCGGAGTACCGAACGAGCAGCCACAGCCCTCTCCATTCAGCAAGTATGGGGGACAGGACAACAGGGACAGGGTTTTTCGCGCGGCAGGTGATGAGATGGGGGAGAGGAAGGCAGGAGGGTGGGCCGCCACACTGACAGCAACGAGGTACCAAAGTACTCTGCTAGCGCATGGGTGCCGGGGATACTCTGTTTTCTAGTCCGGGGCATGTCGGTAGGGGGATTTCGGTGGGCTAATTACGGCGCCAGACTTCTGCCTGAATAGGAAAGGTGCTTCCAACTTTGCTCTAAACCAAAAACGGCAACATACTGCTGCTCGCTGAAGCGCGCCCGGGCACCCACGCTCGTCCACGCTCGTCCAGAAGGGGTAATACCCCACTAAAGACAGTCCTAACGGCCTAGCCCGAATTGGCAGTGCTTGAGATGGAGCTACTATCCCCTTTTTGGTAGTATACTTACTTCCCTATTCGGCCATACCATCTCCAAGTTTGGGAGAGGGCCCACGCGCCAAGCAGTCACATGATGAAAATTGGCCCCGAGAGTTCGTTTGCTGGGGCGTCTCCTTGCTCGTTGCCTTGTCCACTTGCTCTCTTGGAAGTCTGGGGCCTCGGTCCTATTCTTCAAGAGGCCACGACACAGCGACATTCGAAGCACAGTTATTACTCACCATGGAAAGGCGGGCAGAGGCCCGCCTTCCCAGTCCTCGCAGAGCAGCAATCGTTCCTTCCTCCGTCTAGCAAACGGAGCGGCATGCGCCATCTAGCTTTTCTTATTCTACAAATTGTCCCTTCCGTATTGGAGTATCTCAATCTGGGCATGTAAACTTCCATAATCATAATACGCCGAGCGCGTTGCAATGCAAATCCGGAAGCAGCTCTTTCTCCATACGGACGTAATCAACCCGATAATAATTAAAAGCACATCCACAATCGTAGGTGGCATATGACGTATCGCAGAGGTGGCACATCCTAATTGTTATTACCCGATTGAATTTATTAGTCGGTTGCCGCTACCAACGTGTATGCCTGGAATCATCTCTGGCGTTTTGGCAGGTCAGTTGACTTTCCCATCTCTCATGCGGCTGGCAGGTTCTACCTGCTTTGTTTCCCGTTTCGCCGAAAACGTCATTGCATTCAAACTTGAATTGTCATTTTCCTCAAATCAATCCAACATATCCCAAATTCCAGTCACGGGCTGCTCTTTTTACTTTTTACTTATTTCTCTATTCGCTGCCAACCCGTCCGTCCGCGACAACTCAACGCATCTAGTCCTACCTACAGTAGGTCGCCGTAAATCTACGTAGATCCGACACAATATGTACCGTGCATAGCTTCCAATTAATGCAACAGGTAGCCGCAAATAGAAAACACAACTTGAAGTGTGATCACATCCAACCTGTGAATTGACGATGATTCCTCCTTGCGATAATGACTAGTTTCAATTTCGATATTCTCGGCTACCTAGGCGGCGTTGCTGTTGCTTTCGTATCTGACTGGTTTATACTTGATCCTGTGAGCTGTAGATATCAGCAGTAGCTGTCCAATCTTTCTATAGCGCAGGTCTGTCACCCGCAGCACTGGCAGCATCGCCCGTGTGAAAGGAGTCGTTCGGAGGTTATCATCGCTTTCACTGCCTGCTTGGCTATCCTGTGGGACCAATCCCCTCCAATGCTCGCGGCCAAAAAAAAAGGAGGGCGGAGGGGAGATGGGGGGATTGGGAAAGATTCAATATGGATGGATTTGTGATATCAATCCATCCATTCCCTTCCACCGTCATTGTCCTGACAAGCCTTGATATGATGGATCCCAATAGATATGAATGAGGTACCTAGTACTGCATAGAGGAAATAGGGCTTTCTGGTCCAGGAGCGGGAGCAGCTAGAGATCCGGGGCTCGTGGACAACTTGTGGAGCGCCGGGGAGTTTGATGAAAACGATAAAGGAAGTTGTTGCTTGCTGCTCACAGGTGCAGAAAGGCTGGTCCAGAGCAACTGCCAGCGAATCGATCGGCTGGACATGTGCTGTGCTGACACGGCCTTGATGTGACGTGACTTTACGGGGTCTGAGTGGTCGTGGCCAACTTGGACCGCCCCAGCTGACCTCGTGATGGGAATTCCCCCTCATTCCCCTCATTTTCCATCTCGGCCAGCCAGCACTTGCAAACTCTCTCCTCCTGTCCGTCAGTTCAGTCAGGCACACGCACGCCTTACAGCTTGCATCTGTATGTACGTAGGAATCTGTTTGCGGCTATTGCTACGCACTACCCACTGGTAATTTCTGCAAGTCCAGGTGCTTCTTTTTCGGAGAGACTCGTCTGGGCTCTTATGGACCACGATGGTTTTTTACATATGCAAGTCTAGCAAGAGCTCCTCCCACGAGGACATCTTACGCATACAGGACGTTTACCATGCGAGCAATGCACGCCTCGCCTTGCAGGAATCGTGTAGGGCAGCTGGGCACCTGGAAAATGCTTCTGCATCTCATAGGACAGATGGACAGCAATCTTCCTGCCCAAATAGAGAGCAGATCACCAACGCTCGGTTCGTCCCAGTCGAGTCCTGTATCATACGACTAGGTCTGGCTCTGGCTCTCTGCCCCAGGCACTTACAGTGCCGATCTGAGTTGTTCGGAAATAGAGAACCAGCCATAATCATCGTCACCACCTACTGCAAGCTGCAAACTGTCAGGGCCACGAGGTCTCCTCCGTCGATGCCGTGCTTGCATCACCGGTGGCCCGACTTCTAGAGCCCCAGAGAGATGGCGAGCATGCAATTTGGGGATGAACCGACACCTGACGATACACGAGATGAGGGAGGTGGTCATTAAAGGTGTTCTTGCGTAGCGACGTGTGTCGTGGAAGTCCAGGAGGCTGAACCCCACTACTCCCTAATAAGTAATGTGAGAACAGTTGTGTGCGGGCGGAACCCACTTCCGCCGCCGCCAGCCAAAGTGCGCCTGCTTTCGAGCTGTATTTCCCACCTCTACCCATTTCATCCATCTCCCGAGTTTCTACCGTCATTGGAACGCAGAGGATGGATGAGAAGTGATGAAAAGCGAAAGAAAGGCCGAATGGAAAGATACATGGGAAGCAAGAGCTTTCGCGACAAGAGCTTTCCCCCCTGCAACAACTAACCCACCGGGGGATGCATCCGGAGAGCATGGCGGCCATTGCATGTCGCTTGTCGCCCTTTTTTTTTTTTTTTTTTTTTTTGTCGAACTGGCGGGTGGATATGTGCCTCTCCACAGAGTTTGTAGTGTGGAGGTACTTCCAGCTCTGCAAGATAAATGAAGATTCCGGCTGTAACGAGCTTCCATTTCCAGGCGGCCGGCACTGCAAGCCAAACGATTACCAGAACCCGCATGCTGGAACGCACTAATATTCTTAGCTGGTTTTCGCCCCACCTTTTACCATCCTTCCAGTCAGCCTTCAGGTAGACGATGAGCGTTCAAGACTCGCCAAATTTACCACGTTAGGTACAGTAGCGTCTCGCCTCGAGAGGAAAGGGTAATTAGGGCTCCACTCTCCTGTCCCTACAAGCTAATGTTTCCCCCGTTAGCTCCTCCTAACCACAGCAATGAAGCTAGTAGGGGTTGACGATATGGATTTGTGGACAAACGAGCAGAAAGTGGTCTGACTTGATGAGGGTGTTCTCCTTGCCTAACTTTACCAAGCCATCTTTCTCTTGCATCGATGATCAACTGTTCAATCTCTTCTCCGTCAGATATGGTCTGGACCAAGTTGATGACGGTGGATGCATACCCGCCGTCCCCGTCCCTGTTCATCTTGACTGAAAGTCCGATGGGGAGCGAAAGAACCTTGCGATCCTCCTCGTTGTCTCGTTCCTTTATCCGACCCGACCGCGCTCTCTTTTCTACTCTAGGCGTAGCGCACCTATCTGATCCGTGGAGCTGGGCGACCCAAGGACATGGCGAGAGATCATATTGTCGGGGATAGGGGCTTGCGGCCATTCCCTTTTCCCACCTCGTCACCCGTTCTTGTGGCCCCTCAGGGCGTCTTAGTGTCGCTTCTTGAAAAACCTGTGGAGTCGACGGAAACTTGGAAAATTGCGACAGTGGAGATGGGGAAAATGAGAATGTTGCCAGAGCTTGCACATATCCCGCTGCCCAGAAACGAATTGTTATCACGGAGACGGGCAACGCCGCGCGACTGGTAAAACCCCACCCAGTTAAACGGGCGTCCGTGTCCCACGTTGGTGGGAACTGGGAAAGAAAGAAAGAAAATAAGCTTTCCCTAGACGACGGACGGGACCCCAAATGTTCGCAAAGTTGGGGTTTGGAGGACAGGAAGGGGAGTTTGGGGCTTCTATTCTTTATCGTTTGGTATGGTATCTTTGGGTATCATGTCTTTGCTTTTCGTCCCGTCTTTTTTCATCATAGATTCTTACCTCTTGGCCAGCGGCATCTTCAGACTCAAAGCCAGTACTCGGGAAGCAAGCCGGGAAAGATGCCATACATTGTTCCAATGCGTACAACAATTCCCGGATGAAGAATCCTTGTCAAGCGCTGGATAGCATAGCCGAGTGTTCTGCATCCGACGAAAAGTCACAGGATCTGGACTTCCTGCGAAGTCGAGGGCCCAAGGGTCTTCATCAATTGTCGTTGGGGGCGTCTTGATTTCGACCAGAGAACGTTACAGGGTAATCAGGAGCTCAAGTTCCCGAGCCCCGGAGCCCCGTCGTAAGCGAACGATCTGCAACATTCTTGTTATTTTCTCCCTAGCGACGAGAAGCGGAGGAATGGAACCGGCACAGCCCAGTTGGTAGTTTCCCTTTCCTCCCCGCCAGTTACCACAAGTGCTGCACAGAGCACAGACAACAGTGGTGGGAGAAGGTGAGATCCCTAGAAGGGGGAGTGTTCCAGCCGCCGAGAAGAGTTCGTAGCTAAGAGGTCCCAAGCATGCGGGACAGCCAGGGTCGCGGAAGGCGGAATGGTCGCATCTGCTTTCTGAAAGGGGAATGGGAGGAGATACCCATGGGGGTGAAAAGCGCCCAAGTATGTACCCAAACGATAGAGCTGGTGCCAATCTTATCGCGTTTGATACTTTGTTAGGTTTGGGAACTTGGAAGCGAATTCCCATTACCAGAAATTGAAAAATGCACTACCAAACTTACACACTACAGGTTGGATATGAGAGTTGACATATCGATTTTCTCTTGTCCTTTGTGTTTTAGTTTTCCCGCTTTCCGCGACACCCACATATGCTAGGGGGGAATGATACTGTCAGGTACAGTACATTGGTTCTTGATGGGTCATTACTTGGCGTTGGCGCCCAACCAAAGCTAATAAAAAGTAAACCCACCTGTTCGACTTCATCGGCTCCATTGTATTTGATGTGACAAGTGAGGGGGTTTTCCCCCCTCAGCATCAGGACGGCCAAATTCCCCTGAGGAGAAAGTGTGATTTTTCATGTACCGCCCCTGCAAGAAGCAAGGGTTACAGCACTCCACTTCGGGACACTAGCAACGGGGACGCTAGGGAAGATCCACATTTGATCCTTAGCTCGTCCTTCTATTGGATCTCTGCGTCCCAGCACCCAAGTTCTCGGGACCCTTGCAAACCTACAGTAGCTGTAGATTTTTTGGGGAGGTTCCCGAGGAAGGACAGAGTTATTTCATCAGCTCTTCTAGGTACCTTGCCACAGTCGCAACTGCAGTTGCAGTTCTAATATAATCCCTCCGGTCGGTAGTCGTAGCTTCATATCAAGAAGGCCTGTCTCTTTTGCAAGTGGCAGCAGGAAAAAAAGCAAAGAACTGAGGGATGAAGAACATTTCTTTAGCAAGGAATGCTTCCTTTCGTGTACGAAAAGTTTCTTTACGTAGAAAACCTAGCACGGAGGATTTTTTTCTGTGTCATATAATCATAGTAAGGGCATCAACGGCTACCAAATCTTTGACGCTAGCGGGCCGCCGGCTGAGCTGAGGGGACGATAGGCCGCACACCCTGCCGTGGGGAAACATCTTACATAAAATGACGATAGGCGCGATAGCCAGGGTGGAAATTCACCTTCAACTTTGATGTGTACCCAACCTTCCAGTTGCTAGGTGCCATTCGACGTCTCGCAGAGGCATGAATATGACTTTGTTGATTCATTAATGGGAAGGTAGCATCTAATCAAGATAGTCAAGTGCGTGGTTCTCTAGCGGGGTCCACGGTGCTATCATTTGGTGTTTTACACCTGTGTCATGTGTGGATGACCCCCCAAGTCTCCTTTGGAATATTATATATCATATAGTAATTCCTTATTTGTTCGTAGTATCCACAGCTGAAGAAGGAAATCGGATTTCCAATTTTTTTTTTTTTTTTTCCCCAGGAGCATTGTAGGGGGCATCGAGGGTTGCGACGAGTCGACTCATAAAGGAGGTCAGGTGCATATGCGGAAGTGGGAGATAGCGAGATATTTAATTGTCGCAAATCGAAAAAGCAGCTGAGATAATTAATGAGGCGAGTTGTTTGTGAGTGTGTGCGTGTGTGTGTTGATGACAAAACACGTGTGCGCTTATTGATATTCCCATTTGACGAATCAGTCTTGCGGGAACACCCTCCTTCCCTACGAGGTGTGCGTGTGCAGGGTGTGTGGCGGAGGCCCGAGGAGGTGAGCGATTGGAAACTCCCACGTTTTCCAGAAGCATTTTTGTTCCTTCTCTGCCTGCCCCCAACCTTGCGAACTGCTCATCCCATAGTCACCCCCAGTCAGCCCACAAACCCCCACGCCCAAACTTGGAGGCTTGGAGTCTCACCAGCCCATTTTGTGGCTTTAGCCTCGTAGGAGAGTGTTGTTCAAGCCTCAGGCACCGAGGTGCTGCACCAGCTGACTCTGCGCTGAAAGGCACGCGCCGGAGATGCATCGCTCAAAACATCCATCGTCCCAAACCTCCTTCCCAGATTGGGGCGCTCTATCCCGCCGAGACGGTTTGGACAGCAAATGGGACGGGGAGAGGCGCTCTCCCCACCCACACTCATAACGCACACCTTTCTTTGCTCTCTCTGTCGAATCTCCCTGTTGAATCTCTACTATCGCAGCCCGCCGCCGCCGGGCGCTCACGAGGCCAGTATTTAAGTGCTGATAGGCCATCCCCGGATGTCTTGGATTTCTCGGAATCCCAGAATCCTCAAACTTGCTTTGTCTTGGGCGGTGGTACTCTAGAAACCTTCCATGCTGCCGAAGAGTGGAGAGATAGAATAGCAATACCTAACGAGACTAGTTTCTCCTCTCGGTGACTGGAGACAGTAAAGTGGGGCGTAGGTTGTCGAAACCGGCCCCAAGTGTCAGGATTCTGGATAATTCTTGTTGTTTTCATCCCTATCCTGTACTGTAGTTTGTTTCGCTTTACTTTTGGTTCCCCCCACGCATCTTACGCGCGGTCACACATGGTCCCCGTCGACCCCTATCGTTTGTTGCGTCTTGCCGCCGGCCTTTTGGTGATAGCGACGTTGTATGGTGGACACCGGAAAGGTCTAGGACACTACTTTCTTGAGGGGGGAGCACGTGGGTGCAGCCTCCTCGCTTAAAGGAAGCCAAACCCAAACCTGGTCGCTGCGGACTTTGGTCGAAAAGGGGTCTGAACTTTTCGAAGCGATGCGACCCACACCATGACCACACCTGCAGAGCGCAATACACAGTAGTATGTGGATGAAACGCCGCGGTATGGAAATCGCTGTTCAAGGTGGTAATGTTCCCAAGGTGAGACCATTTTGTGGTTTCCGAGCAAGTCAACACGTACAGCCCCAGCCAAGTCTCAAGATCGTCGCCCTTCACCAGACCCTCCCAAAAATATCTCGTTGCTTTTTTTTTTTTTCACGGGGATAGGAGGGGGGGGCGGAGACCACATATGTTTCCCGCGCATCGCGCCCGCCGGTATGTATGCACTAGGGGATATTGAATAGACGGCTGTACCCACGCTCTTGTCACCCGTACCGACAGCCTAACCACCTAACCTTCTCTACTGCATGTTCCTACTCCCCCTCCTGGTGAATAAACCCCCACTGCCATCTAGTAGTGGCAACGGTAGGTGATTGCGACAAATGCGCTCGCTCACCTTGAATGAAGTGTATCACTGACCGAACCTAGGGAAAGGCGTTTGAGACATGCTGTCTCTTTCCTTCCCCTCCTCAATAACCACTTTCCGTACTATTTTCTACCTCCTACCCCACGCCGCAATGTCTGAAAATCCGGAGATTTCATGTGGCCAATTTTTGTTTCCGTCTGTCTTTCCCCGGTTTTATCGTCTTTCTGGGGACCAGTTGGCCGGTTGACCAGTGGACCATCAATCTTTTAGTACAAAATTCAGCTCCCGGTCTCTGGGGCAGGTGGCAATGTGCTCGCATCACTCACAAGAGTAAATAGAGTAGGACAAGATGGATGTCCACTAATTTATATTACCGAAACACGAGCCCAAAAATGAGAGATGTAGATGTTTTTGCCCACTGCCCATGCAAACTCACCAAAAACCGCGAAGGTTCCTGTGAAGGTCACCTCAACTCGCCTTGCCTTGCCTCAGCCGCCGGCTCGAGGGCGGAGAGCACGCGCACTTCTTACCGCGGCTGGCAAGCAAACTCCTCCCCGCTCTCTCCTCGCAGGGTGAGCGGGGAAAGGAGCGAGGTATGCGTCGGCAACGGGCTCGGCTAGCTCTACCTCAGTAGGTTTGGCGGCTAAGGTGTACTCTAACCTACAAAAAAAAAGCCTTAAAACTGACTTTGACGACAACCTACAGTGTGTACATAGTATGTGGACTTGACCGTGAAATTGCGCCGGACGGATTCCGTATGTGAAGGTGACAGCCCCCAACCGAAATCCTGCCGCGCTGGCGGAGGAGCGATCCAACTTCCCCGGTGCTAGGGCTGGCTAGCCTGTAGGGTGAGTGTGGCCACGGACAAGGGGTGGCGAGGAGGGGAGATGGTTCATCACCTCTGGGCAGAGCAACAGGGTGTGTGGCAGAGAAGAGAGTGGGGAAGTTACACAGCCGAGGAAGGTGGGGGGCCCACTGTTTTCTTCGGGAGTGCACCGCGGGTCCTCCCTCTCCAACCTTCCTTCAGGCGTGCTGCGTGCTCTGGGCAAGTCTGGTTTGTCAAAATTGTATGGAGGTGGATATCACAATCGGATCTTGCAACTCTTCTTATTAACCGCGCGGGCGCAAAGTTGACATATGAAATAGTACATCGATACGGTGTAATTCCTTCCAAGACCGGTGCCCGTCGCGAGGAAGGAAAACCCCCCCCCCCCCGTGCAAATCTGGCCACCACACCACTCTATGGTGAGTGGATCTCTATATTTCATCATTTTGTCAAAGCTGAAAAGCATTGCAGCCAATGCATTGACGATGGTTATTTGTGAGGCAATGCAAACGAGATGGGGAGCGGCCTACTATGGAACATGACAAAAGATGACCACCTGACGCGCATAATTGCTGCCAAGTTATCCCCCAAGCTATCTATGACAGACCCGTGCTTTCTTTTTTCTTTTTTCTTTTTTCTTTTTTGTCGCGAAGTTAATACAGCGATATAGCTAGGGGACACACTATCATGCTAGGTTTTTATCATTTATCGATTTCCTCCCAACAGCCTCATTCCCCTCTGAAAGCTTCAGGCCTCTTACAGCCATGATTAGTATTTCATAACCCCGTGGTGATGACGGGAGGGGAGGGGCCTGGTGAGAAAAGCACACCGTTGTTCTCCTATCAGGATTAGTATTTTGCCTAGATGCTTTCTATCATATTTCCGTAATGGGGAATTCGAATGCGATGTGGCGCATGCTAGTTCTGGGCAAACATAAAATAACAGCAATAGCAAGATTAAATATAGCTGGATCTCTTGCCCTCAGACTTCGGCACACGCAGGATATCGATCAGCTACGCCTCTTCTCTGATCTGATCTGGTTTCCAGCTCTAGGAGGCTACTCGCTCGTGAGAGGCTCCATTCGCGACCTATGTAGTCCGCTATGCTGTACCATAGCAAGAAACACCCAACATCTTTGCGGCGAGCAAGCCCATCTTTAGGGCATTCTAGCGGTCTGACTCGTCATATCTTATTGGAATACTACCAGTCATATAGACGGACAAATTGCTTGCTCAAACAGCTATGCGGAAAACAATTGTAGTAAGTGGTGGGTGTTGAGGCATCGGTGTGACAGTGCGGACCACGGCTGAGCACTTCCTATTGTTGAGCGGGTGTCTGTCTCATTGTCCTCCGCGTGGTAAATGATATGCCCGTGACGTGAGTGAGAGTAACAAACAAGCGTCCCGATATGCAAGCCTCAATCATCAATACTCATGTCCCTCCATGCTATGAAGGTTGGAGCTGCCTTTTCAAGCTGAGCTGTCAAAGCTGTATTGTCAGGATTCAGGACTAGTAATCAAGGTTCTACTGTATCTCAAACATCCAGTTGCAGGTTACCATCCACTGCCATCGTCAAACCCCTTTCTTGGAGCGAGGTCGTGCTCAACAGCTGCCTGCAGGCAACTTGGCCGGGGAAAATCGGCTGCCTCTCCAGACGGCACCCAGTGACCTGGATAGTGGTTAATTGAAAGCTGCGTGGTAATCACCACCCGGCGGGCCACCACTACTACGGCCCGGAAGGTGAATAAATAAAAAAACATGCTGCTGTTGAAAAATGGGTGTGCGTGGAAAAATAAAATGAAGAGAAATATTTTCTGAGTATTGTTTTGTTGCATGGAACCGATTTTAGCCGTCGGGCCACGGCAGGCAAGGTCGCTCGCAGACAACTGCAGTGAGGTCTCAGGCTGTACTAGTATTTTTCTCTCGGTCAGATTCCTCGGGCCGATCGTGTCGGTTGCCCGTCGCTTAGGCCACATGCGCTTCGCTGACCGTTGAGCCGTTGAGGGCCCCTTGGCGAGACTCTTGGAGAAGAACTCCAAGCTGTTCTCCAAATGATATTAACCCTTGGTGATGCAGGCCACGACATACATACGTATGCAGCAGTGTACCTGCGTCGACGGACGGCGGCCTCAATGTGCCTTGCCAAGTTTCCTTTACAACCCCCAACGATCCAACATGGTGCTTTCCAATATTGTTTACCCCCGGGCTTAAATAATTTGCGAAAATGTCCCGGGAATCTTTCCGGGACAGTCTGGCCGGCTTCCAACGAATCCGTCCTGTTGCGTGGTGAGCCGAACTTTAGAGAGGGGTATAATTGCGGGCTCCTTGGACGTGATTAGTGGAAATGCCCATTTCCCTCGCACAACCCGGGCGGAGAATCTTTTTCCTTCTCCAGTCTGCAGCGGTTTGACAGCACGCTGCAACGATGCCTACGTGCTGCCATGTGCGAAAGTGGCTGTCTGGACATGCCAATGCCACTAGAAGAGGTCATGAGCGAAGCAAGCGAGGCTTTTCGGCTGGCATACTGGCATCGAATGACAGGTATCAAGTTATCTTTTTCGTGAGTCCTGGCACAAGGGGACTGCGGTGTTATAGATGCGAAAGCCTGAGATCTTTTCTCAGTTGAGAATGCTTGCATACCCGCCCGCCGATGTATCCAGCGTTCTATTTTCCCATGGGGTCGAAACTACTCTCTGTGCGTACGGTATTCCTATTCTTTGTCCTCGTGCATCACTTCTCACTCATTAGGTCTCCCACCGTAGTCTACACGCCCAAGACAGCTTCTATTTACGCCTCAACTTCATTGGGGAGGCAGATGGGGTAGACAATGTCCGCTTTCCACGCTATTTGACATCGGGCGTGCCCCTCATGCCTGCATCTTCCGCAGCCAATGTGGTCTCATGGCAGGTAGATACCGTGTTGTGATTTACGGTTCCTTCAAATCATCCAGTCGCAAGAGGTAATAGTAGGAGGTGGCTCTTTCCCTCTTGTCACGAACCAAAGTCGAAAATGGCAGTTGCAATTGGTCGATGTACGAGACAGCGCTGTCTCGCAGTGTGTGGTGTCTTTTTTTTTTTTTTTTTTGTGCTTGGCCACATGTGACAACTTCCCATTCAGGCATTTCAGGTCCCGCGTTGCGGGGGCCGCTGAGACCACGTACACACCCAGATAAGCGAGAAGGATCCAGCAACGGCCATGCAGGAGCTTCGACCACCAGTTGGAAAACTCCCAAACGATTCCCATTCCGCTGCCCACCACGATCGTTGCGTTTCTCTTACCTCTGTTCAAAATCTTTTAATTCCTTTAATATTTTTTCTTTCCTTTTGAAATATTTTCCCGGAACTGCCCTGCGTGCTTCTACCCATCCCAGCGTCTGATGGTTGTCATCCGCACACCCTTGTCTGGCAACAGCATCAGGGTCCGACCTTTTTTCTTTTTACCAGAGCAGCCACTGAACCGTATTAGAGTTAGCCGTAGATGGCTCGCAGCTAGGAAAACCAGCCGGACCTGCTGAGCAGACAGCCGCCGAAGGAGAAGCTTGATCAAATATATTTAATTACGCCGTTTCTGTAAGGCTGTCTGAGCTTCACGTCTCGCTCTTGGTAGTTGATCCCTAGCATCTATCTCACTGAGATCGGAGGACATCCTTAAATCCTAACGGAACCTAGCATGGCTACGACTCTCGATCGACTTTCTAGGTCTAGTTTTGTGGGCTGTAGAACGTCTACTGCGAATGCGCCGAGGCTCCTTCAGGCCCTTTCCCCCGCATGATACCTCAAGGATCGTGCGGCTTGCTTGACGTTACAACACGTGGGAATTAAACGCCGTGTAGCACCAGATGATGTTCCGCTCTATACCTGCCAAGGTCGAACAGCCCGGCGAGATGGACAGAAGCACCGAAGGCAGCATAATTTGGAACATCTCGTTGAAGTGCTGGGAGGACCAACCAAGGCCCGGATACCTGGATTATAGCCAACAGTCAACTAGTTGGTGATGTCTCCAATGTCCCAATTTGCTATCCGAAAGTCCCTGGCGTAGTTCGTCCGATTCTACACCCACACGACGTTTTTGACACCGTATGCTTGAAGCAGAAGTTCTTCCACGACACAATGGCCGTTAAGACTTGATGTCTGCATCTAAATGATTGTGCCGCGAGGGAAAGAGGTAGGTATGTATTTGCCCATTGGTTCCCAGGGGGCATACCGGCAGAAATTGCCTATGCAGTGCCAGCACCGATTTTACAATTGAAAGGAATACTTACTACTGCAGCCCCAGCGAGGCTCGGGACTCTTACGCACTATTCGTGCTGTGTTGATGTGATATCTTCAAGAATGGACCTCCCCAGCCTCTTGATGGAGCAAGATATCAAAATATCTTACTCATTCCTCGAGTAGAATATCTGCAGAGCACCACTTGATTCTCCACATATCGCCCCATTTACATATTCCCCACGAAAGGACTTTCCAAGCCTTGGGAAGTAAATGGAGGCGATAAGAGCCTTCTATGGGCCGTAATGCGAAAGAGGGACGATTGCGGGTAGCAGTGAGACCACGATTTCATCACAACCTGACCATGCCGATGCTCGACATGGTTGGATCTGGCAGCCAAAGACTCGCGCCACAGGAAATCTCCATACAAATGCACAGGCTTCTTAGCGCTAGAATATTTGGGCGAAAGGTTTGAATTCTGGGCCTTTGACCACGATGAGAGCAGCACCTGCGTACTGGCTTCGTTTCCCCTGGAGCACACTTAAACCGGAATGGGGTGAAAGCCTCATGGTTACCCATCGAATGTGGAAACGTCGAGTTCCAAACCTCTGGAGACTTGCACATGTATGTAGGTGCAGTAAATTTCCCCTAACTATTTCCTGGTGCTTTGACACCCTATTTCTATAGGATCGGATAAGGAATTTGCCCTCGTCGGATAAAGGTAGAGGGATGAAGGATGAAACTAGGAGCTGGGATATACCATGCTGATGCAGTAGCAGTGTCAACACCGACATATTTCCTTGTTTACAGTATTTTCCTTCGTCAGCTGTCGACCCTAGATGCCTGGACAAAACATTTCTAATCGCGATGAAGGAGTCGATTCGAATGGGGCAACAGGCGAAGAAAACCAGGAAGACCATGTGAGCGAGCTGTCACCGGTCATTACAATGAACCACAAGCTTTTCATGGCGGTGACTGGGAATAGCAGTCTTGCGTTGACAGCGGCGCTGCCAGGTCCCCCCAGCCCAGCGCTGGGTGAATGAATAACCGAGGTTATAAGCCAAAACTACACCGAGCCTGCGACTCACCACCACTCAGCGACGATGCTACTGTAGCAAGGCAAGTTTCACAGAGTCCACCACAATAGAGATGAGAGGCTTGGGCCGAAATGTACCGAGCCGCCCAATGACGCTTCTTTGGGTGGCATTGTGGGTTTGTTGCTTGTCCCGCCTCAGCAAGACTCAGCTGACCTCGGCGAGGCGAGGGAACAAATAGCCCTGGAAGTCGTGGGCGAACCACCCCATCCCAATCAAGTTTACTGGATCGGATCTCGGGGCTTGCGTTGCATCTCCAACATGGCGGACCGGGCTTTTCCGGATACGGGCCGAGTGCTCTGTCGCCAATGGCTTCAGGTGGTATTTGCTCTCTTCACCGCGATGGGGAAAAAAATTGGGGAACTGGTGATGAGGGGATCATCCCCATAGACCCCAGATTCCACTGAGGTCACGAGAGATGTCTGAGGGGCGATGCGGGCAAACGATCTGCCTCATCTCCATGCGTTCCAGCCAACTTGCAACCGTCCCACGGTCCAAGTAATGACGGGCGCTCCGGTCGCAGGCAACACGCCTCCTATGGCTCCCTCTGTGCTAGTGAGCGCACCGTCAGACCCCGCCTGGATCTGGGCAATGTGGAGACGATTTCCCCAAACATTGACAATCGAATTGCTTTGATGGTTAGGGACGGGTGCACAACCCAGAATTCCCCGGGGGGGGGGGGGGGGGGGGAATTCCTGCCACCCCCCCACCCCCCCCTTCGCCCCCCAGCAGCATATACCTCGTGGCCCCTTCAAAATCCCCTTCCCTCGTCCAGCATCCCAGGTTCATATCCATCAGCTCCCCCAGCGGATCTTGCTCCTCGAGCAACCTTGTGATATCCACTTTCATCCTTCTTTTCCTTGTTCCCTCCGCCCCCTCCCCATTCCCCGAACCGCCATCCTCCCCGTTCGCCGGCCTCCAGCAGCACCAAAGCTGCAGCCAGGCTTCTTCTTCCCGAGTGCTTCGGACTGGAAACGCTGGCCCGCATTTCACCACCGCGCCCGCTCTCAGGACCTGGATCTTGGACCCGGCGGCATCCTTCTGGAGCACCGTCTCCTCGAAGGACTTTCGCAGTTCGCTCCTGCTGCGGTACCAGCGCGTCGCCGCTCTGTCGGACATGTTTGGGCTGTTGATACAGCCGTCCCCCGCTTTTGTTGTAGTTACCCGTTCGTACGTGTCTGTGTTGGCGGGCTCGTCCGGGGGGCCAAACACACTGGCAGTTGATAATCGTCCGGAGTTGAGTTAGGCCGAGGTCTTGGTATGCTGCAGTATTTTTTTTTTTTTTCCCCCTGGCTTCCGATATCAACATTCCCTTCCCGGCTGGACTTGACGAAAACCGGCTTTAAAAAAAAAAGCATTGCCGCTATTAAGTCCTCCGAAAGCACTCTTGCCCCTTCTCCGCACAAACCTTTGTACTGGTGAAATGTTCCTGACTGTACGTGCGTTGTCGGGAATAAAGCCATGACGACTAGCGCAATCTTAAACAACTCGATTGTTATGACTATCATACGCAGTGCGCTGTTGCGTTAGGCAACGAAAGCGGCAAAAGGATATGTGACGCGTGACCAGCTCTCTTGACTGGAAACATGGGAGATGCAAAACACAGGAAAACTTCTAGCGATAAAACGCTGTCGTACGGAATAGAAACCTCTCCCAGAGTCAAGTCTTACAGTACGCCACTAGTTGAACATGCCAGTGAATTTTCTGGTAAAAAGGACAATGGTTCTGCTACACTAGCTAACGAGTAGTGCCCCCCATCGCTGTCTGGAAGTCATCGAGTGCGTCTCGATGTACTAGGCTGTGTAGTGTGGCCATTAAGCTAACTAAAAATCAAACCCGCCCCTATTTTGTAGTTTCCATAATTCTACTAGGCTGATATATCAATACCCGATGAAAGCTGAATTTCACTGAACCACAGGGCCGCGTCTCAACCCACCTCGACGACTTCCGCGACCCCTCCCAGCCATTCTAGGCGAGTAGGATCTGCCGCTTCTGCCGCGTCTCCTCATCTCTCTAACTCTCATGTCACGCCCACCCTGAGTATAGAATACTTGTGGACTATAACACCCATCGTCATGTAGTACTTGACGACCAATCTGGCAACCGCTAGAGAGATCCACTGAACCGAACTCAGACACACTGGGAGAGGTGGAATATATACCCCCTAGCTGCCCTTTCTACCATTGATCTATTGGTAGTCCGCTCGAACTTCCAGAGCTGGGATTTTGATTCCTAGAAACCTGCTGGGATATCGCTAGGGTCTCATGATTATGAACTGATGCTCTCGAGGATGTTTCGGTTTGCTGCGCTAGATTCATTCGAGGATATGACTGAGCTGTCGGATGGACTACTTGTGGTACTTGGGCGTTCTGACTAGACACTCTGTCTCTCAAAATAGACGAGTGCCGCCCTAAAGAAGGCGGGCTAGAGTTGTGATAGGGAGGGAGTCTTTGGCCCGGGGCCGAATTTGATGGCGACGGGTTCGAGTCTCTATTTGGTGCGCCAATGACTTGAAATGCTCGCGGACGCCGTGATCGATCTTCCTGATATCTTTGGCGGATGTTATTGAGCAGCCGAGCGACGATTGACCGTCTGACAGGCAGATTGAAAGGTTCTTCTAGCCCCGAACCCTCTCTTCGTTGCTCCTTGCTCGACATGGGGGGAGATGCAAGAGCTCGGACGCCTTCTAATGCGTCCAACGCAGCCTCCTCGGCGAGAAGCCTCCGGCTAGCTATGATGAACTGACCGGTCCATGCTCGTGGGAGCACGCAGCGGCAATACGGGCAAGAGTTGGGCAAGGCCCCCGCTAGGCGTCCATCGCCGCCCTGGCGCGTGTTGAACCACCTGGCAAGACACATTTCGCAGAATATGTGTCCTGGTCCCGGGTCGCATGGAGTACAAATCGGGTCGCCTATTACGTCGGATGGGAAGTCTTCGTGGCAAATGGCGCACATGAGGGTCCGTTCTTCGGGGCTGTCCGGTTCGATGGTAGCCTCATCTTCATCTTCCGGTCCAGGATTCGGTTGTGCTGGATTAGGTCGTTCAAACAAGCGGTCAAGTATTTCTTGATGCCGGTTCGCCTGCTCTCCTAAGCTATTGATAGGAGCTTCCACATCATCTAGAAGGGGGCTTGGTGAATCGCTCATTTTGTAGATTGGAAGGGGTGCGAATGTTTGTAATTATTTGTCGAGACGCGGGGTAGTGCTGTGCCGTTTTCGAATAGATTTCCTAAATGATAGTCAAGGAGTAGTACATCGACCTCTAGCGAAAAGAATACAATTATTAAAACAATAATCAGGGTCTTCAGGTTTGAATCTGGAATATAGATAGTGCGTTGAAGCAGTTGAGTGTTGTTGCCTGTTGTTCTTAGGGAAGACGTCTTACCGGAGGAACCGGATCCCGCAGATCGAAGCAAGAACCTAATGAGAAAAGATAGAAAGAGCCACTGCATAAGGGCTGTGTGGTGTCAGGTTGTCCCTTCCCAAAGTCTCCCCTTCCCGGGGGAGCGCAGCTGCCGAACAATGTCCACGGATGCCTTCGACGGCTTCAGGGGGGACCTTCCGCTTCTGCTTCCACTTACCGTCTCAAGAATACACTGGAAAAAGATTAGTGACAATACTAATGTACGGCCAATTAATGAATGTTCAATTACATAGGAGGGTATAGACCTCTGCTAGAGCAACGGCAGTCACTTATTCATACGCCAGGGCGCGGCAGCCGAGGTTCACGAAGACATCGCGTCTTCTGAAATCATGAACAAACCGTGAGGAACCCACAATCTGACTGACTAAAAAAGCAAACCAATTGCGTACACTCATTTGGTATCCAAATCAAGCACATCATCTGTGGTCATGTCAAGTCCTCACCCTTCACGGTTGAAATCAATATACAACTTCAAGCTCCTACCCAATCTTGAGCTACAGTATGGATAGGGGGAGGCCGACGACTCAATTGCTCAACAGGAAAATGAAACAGTAGCTGACAGTGAAGAGAAAAATAACACGCCCCAAGTTTTACCTCGGAGGCACATGTGCAAAAGCAAGTGCATCCATCGCATGGTCCCTTTGAACACCTTCGTCGGGATCGTGGTTTGAACCGCCAATTCGCCCGCGGCAATCCGGGCACCTCGCACGTTCCATGGGCATTCCGCATTCCCCAACGGTGAAGGGATGTCCATTGACGCATCTGTACCAGTGTCCGGATCCCTGAAATCCTTGCTGCATGACCTTCGCGATTGCCTCGCGCTCTTCGGCCGTCACTTGTTGGTAGAATGTGCCCCCGACGAGAGCCCGGGCCGCAGCCTTGAGTTCCGGCTCGAAGACCGCGCAGGGCGGATTGCTCTCCAGCAGCTGCTGCGCGATATCAATATGCTCGCTACCAACTTCCATGTACTCCTTGCTTGTCCTGGGGTGCGGGATTCCCCTCTTCCCTCCCGCTACCGGGCGTTCGGGCTGGTTCAGCTCATCCCTTGTTGACTCCTCAACAAGGAACTTTCTTGCCAGCACACAAAGACGAATGAAAATAATGTGTCCCTCAACTTGATTCCGCGGCCACACTCTCCCCTCCGCCAAGTCAATGTACGCCTGGCATTGTTTCATTGGTATCTCGAGGTTCGCCGTCACCGTCACAGTGGCCCACTGAACCTTGTCCGACATTGTCGCGAAATCAGTGAGGGCAGACACTAGGCACCGAAGTTGGAGACTGAGTGCGAGGACTTCGCCTTTCGACTGGAGGACTGAAGGATCAAAGGCGAAGGTGCCTGACGTCTTGTTTTGTCGTCGAGCATGCTGGACATGGTTATAGACCTTCTGGAATGGTTGCTCCTCCTCGCGGACCTTTTGAAAGAACCGGTTCACTTGGTTTGAGATTTCTCCGATGCTTCGGTACCTCCCACCCACAACCTTTTTCAGAATGTGAATGATTTGGCCACCATTTCCACGAACATCAAGATCATTCCCCAACTGTCGGAGGGCCATGCGCGGTGCTGGAGGGCTCTCTTCCCTTAGATACTCCTCCTCCCATCCTTGCAAAGCCGCTGACAGGCGGTTGCTCTCGGAATTGGTCCAACAAATGAATCTTTTGTGAGATTCCCACAGAAGAGCTCGTCGGATCATTCTTCCATAACGTGAGAGGTTTCTGAGGGTGCCGCGGCAGTCTGGACACACCTTCACGTCGCTGTTTTCGTCTGACATTGGCTCTGTGTTGGCTTTGATTGCTGAAGGATGACCATCCTTTCCAATCATGTAGTGATCAGGCAGTGCCATCAACCCGTCGAGAGTGGAAAGTGTCTTGATGTGGCCACAGTCTGGGAAGATGCAAGGGTCCTCGTCGAGGTCGATCTCTCCATATCCCCTAAACTCCAACATATCGACAACCATGTCTTTGACATCCGGCTTGCAGCATTCTTGACAAAATCTTTGTGGGGGACATGCTTCTCCGCATATCGAAGGGCCTTTTTTTTTCTTTGTTAGCAAAAATCGACATATCATGACCAAACAGGAAGTGCAGAGGAGAGATATACATTGATGACCGCAGGGTAGTTCCATGGTGCAGCGTTTGCTACATGGAACCCAGTCGCATGGAGCAGCACATCTATCATATAGGCCGTCAGTGAACTGTCAGTGATCAATCAGAGCTGTCGCAAGTGGTTGGTGTCAAGACTTACGGCATACTGCACCGGCTATGAGGACAGTGCGATGCGCATTCCGACTCTGCACAAGGAGGACATGGCTCATTGCACTTCATGGGACACCGAGAATGGCTGCAACGAATCTCGCAGCGTCGATCACATGGCTGGCAGTCGGCGCCTGGGTGGCACGTTGCCCTGCACGAGTGATTACAGGTGGTGTACGAACGTCCGCACTTCACCAGGCAAGACTGGTGGGCGGCCGGTCGCAGCTTTCCGTCTGGTTCCTTGACACGACAGGCTCGGCAGATGCGAGTACAGGCATGTCCACAGTCGAGACTGGCTCCGCACTTGGCTGTACACTCGTATCTCGGGTCCGCAATATCATCATGACAGGGCACGGAGAGCTGATGTGAGCATCCAGGCATCACCTTCCGAGTCACCGTCTGGCAAACAATCAAGTCGGGATACTGGCTCTGCCAGCAAGTTGGACTGCTGATGGAATGCCCGCATGGCAAAATTAGTTGCTGGCCTGACAAAATCACCGAGCATTTTGCCTCGCATGGGTCTCCGCATTTACGAGGGCATGGGTGCTCGCAGCCTTTCTTGGGCCTGGGACAGGGCTCGAGGCATCGGACGGCCAGGTGCAGAACTTCAGAGTGACACCTGCTAGTACACTTGTGGCCACATTTGAGCCTCTTCTCGCAAGGCAAAATGCAGCCGCCTTCGGGGGAGTGTATAAGAAAGCCATCAGGCTCAGAGACTGCCAGGGGTGTGTCCATGTGCCTAGCACATTGCAACTCGAATTGGGTCCCAATCTCTTTACTCTCTGTCATCATGTCGATCACGGCCTTCCACATCTCAACGTGCTGGTAAGTGTCGGAGTTCCCAATGACATACATCCCATGCTGGGCCCGGCTTAGGAGGACGTTGATTCGGTTCGAGGTTCGTAGAAATCCGCATTTTCTTTGGTCGTTGCTTCGAACAAGGGAAATGACTACCACCTTGGCTTCCTCTCCTTGAAAGTTGTCCACCGTGGCGATACGGAGCTGCTGGTTGAGCCTATTTTTCTGAAGGGGCCTTTCTTCCGCTTCTTCGTGACCGAGCCCGTCTTTCTCGAGATCTGCAACGTCGCGATCCCCGAGAACAATTTCGAATAGTGCGGACAGCTTCATCTTGAGTTTGTGAAGCTGTCCTAAGTAAGGCGTAAGAACAGCAATGTCGTCTCTACCATAGACTCCCTGGCGCACCAGATGGGTAACCAGGGCTGCCGTCATGTTGACCTCAAACTCATTCGAATGCGAAGTATCCAGGGACGCTCCTCCTGCCGCGCCGGCCTCCGGATGCCGGTGATCCAACCAAAACAGCCTCTTCCTCATGCCCGTTACTGGGGGATACTCGCCGACATTTGGTGCATCGACGAGTGACGGATACAGTGTTTCGCGTATGAGTCTGGATATGGATGGGTTCATGCGTCGCTGAATTTGTAGGGTATCGTAGGGCACAGAGGGATCGGTATCTCTCAGAGGGTTCACTAGTCTCTCAAACAGAGATGTGTCTAGCGAGTGTTTTGCTCCTTGTGGGTTGGTGCTCTGCAGCTCATAGTTCTGAATTTGCGGCCTGAGCTGGAGGTGGTCGCCGATAAGGATGGCATGCTCGATAGATGGTAACAATGCCGCTAGCAGATGGCCTTCTAGCACTTCCCCAGCCTCTTCGCACAAGAGAACCTTGCTGTTAAGCTTTCGTAGAAGGTGAATGTTGCGTGCCAGGCCGGTTGTGGTGACCCCGACAATCTGTGCTTGCCGAAGGCACCTCAAGTCTACCTCGCGACGAACTTTGTCGATCACTTCTATGTGACCCTCGAATGTCGAATACTCTTCTGCTGTTTGGGAAACGTTGGAATGAATGGTGTCCCGTACCCACTGGCCGTAAAGAGTTTGTCTCTCCGAATTCGATAATTCCAAGATGCGCTTTGGTTGAAGTTGGCGCAACACCTCGGGGGGGCGAACTTTGCTTGTTCCACTATCGCCGCTGCTGAGCCATGCCTTGAGTAGCGAGTCTTTTCTGGGTGCTACCTGTGTCCATCCATCATCGTCCTGTCCTCCAGAAAACAGGTCAAATATGCTTGGATGATACTCCTTCAAGTACTCTAGGATAGCTTCTGGAGTGCCTGAGCTATGAAGTCGACCCAGCAGATCAGGCACATCCTTCTCCATCTCCCTGAGACCAAACGCGGCTGATCTGTAGTCTTTGTACTCTTGGTTCGATTTTGCTTCCTCGCTTGAGATGACCCGAAGATTGACTTGCTCGAGCACCTCTGATTTGGAGCGAGAACCAATTCGCACAATTTGCTTCGTGCCACCCCTCCAAAGATGCTCCAGAAGCTGGTCGAGAGCATGATTCGTATAGCACACACATAAAACAGGCCCAAGATGTGCCTTCTTCTTGTTGCCTAAAAGCACTTTGATGAGACTTTCGCCGGTGTAGCTCTTTCCCGTTCCCGGTGGGCCTTGAGTGAGAGCAAGTGCGCGACGGAGAGAGTTGAATAGAGCCCTGGCTTGGGATTCATCTAGCGTCGTTCGCTCGCAAAGACCGGCGATGTCTGGTACTTGCAGAGGAGAGTACTGCATTGAAGTTCCGGGCTTGCAAATAGGAGTAAGGTCAAAGACGAAGCCTGGTCGAAGCGCATAGAGAGGGGGTTCGACTGGGCTGTCTGGCTTGTCCCCTGGCATAGGAGCAAGGACAGGTGCAAATGGCAAGTCCATGGCCGAGTACTGTGCTTTCAGGGCCTCCAAGACTGGTTTGAATGAGTCCAGAAGAATGCCAGGGAACTCTACAAGTGAGCGCCTCTTTGGCGGAGTAGCCCACGCCAGACGATTTATTTCTTGCTCCACTTGTGCGGTTGTTGGCTCGGCCAACTGCAGTTGTACTTCCATGTACACCCTAGACGACTCCAACGAGTAATCCCCCGACGCTTCAAATTGACTAAGAGGTAGCTCATGGACGCGGCAGAATAGCACCGACTTGGGATCCACCAGACAGACTAAAGCTCCAGGCTGCATTCGCTTGCTTTGTTCCCACCACCGGCGCCTGCTCGCCGCTGTTTGGCTTGCAGCGGGAAGATTGGGATGGAGGCACCGCACAGCAAATATGAAGCCTTTGCGCCTGTCAAATGTCGCGCGGACAACAGATGCCTCCCTGTAGGACCAGACCCTCATTCCATTTCCGCTTCTCGATGTGCCGTCTTGTCGCCCAGACAGGAGTTCAAGCTCAGGGCGGACGGCATCTCGCAGTTGGCCCACCGTGTCCTCGCGAATGAGACGGACGTGTCTATCAAGGAGACCTCTAACGCCAGCAAGATGCCAATCCGAAGGGTCTAGAGAAGGTCGATACTCGGCACGGTTTGATTGGATCTCATCGATTGGGGGAAGAATGCTAATCTCTCTGATGTCTGTATGGTCGTTTCCGTGACGCGGGCCTTTGGATGAAAGAGAACCCGGAAGGTCTCTTTTAAGAACAAACGAGGCTCGCGCGTCTCCCAGGTCCAGGAGGGGCTGAGAGGGGGGAAGTTTGAGCGCATCGCCAGTTTCCAAACGGCGAGAGATCGCTTGGAGGTGTGCAATGGCTTTTCTCGTGAAATAGTCTCCGTCTCCAAGACCCATGCTCGCGTCCGCGTGGCCGAGCAGCAGTTTGTAGGAATCCCGGATGTTGTCGTTGATAGTCGTAGTTGTATTGATGGCTACCACCTTCAGAAGTACGAGTGAAGATACTTCCAAGATTCCGGGTTCGCCTTCCCTCGCGTTCTCAAGAAGCTGGTGGATGAATCGTACAATCCTTGAAATTCTGGTGCCATTGACGCCCATAAGATGACTATACAATGCTGCAACCTCATTCTCCAGAATAGATGAATTGAGGACCAAGGGATGTGTTAAGAAGCACAGATATGGATGTAGCTGACGATCCCAGAGCTGCTTGTCTCCCGCCGTAGAGACCCGGATATCTGTGAGTTCCTTGACTCTCTGCAATCCCCTCTCGGTAGCCATTTCCCGGACTACTTTCTGAACAACACTTGTCTCTGCATCGTCGCTGATGAGTTCAGACGCCATTTGAAAAAAATCTGTGAGTTTGCTCCCAAGTGGAAGATCTTGTAAGCCATCCCTCGGGAGCAGACGAGTCCATTGCCTCAGTTTATCACTGCCTAGTGCGTGTGGTGCCATCGCGGGACGTGGCTGAGAGTCGACCTCCGAGCCTATGTCATGGGAGTATCGGCAGTTGGCACCAAACCTGCAACTTCCTCTGTCCCGAAAAAGGTGGCATGGTCTTCCTGTACCACGCGCTCCACTGGCAGCTCTGTGGCGGGGGAGACAAATATTAGTATATGCTCCAGTTTGGGGAAACTGGTGTTGCAAAGACATACCCTCTCCTTCTATTCATTTCCACAGCTTGACTGACGGTCAATCGAGGTTAACAAGCTTTCGACCGTTGACCTTTCCCGTCAAGTCAAAGGGTGTAGAAACAGGGTTGCTACACGAGAGTTGGCCACAAGCTTGGCTCTAACAACAGACAATACAATGTTTTAGGATGAATAATTGATATTATCGCTCGCTCAGCTGTAAGAGGGAGACTTTAAGCTTTTTGATCATCTAGTATTTATCCGTATAAATCCCGCTGCTGCGGTCCTACGGTAACTACTTGTTGCTCTTATCTAGTCTGTTTGCAAACGCGTACACCCTTCCCCGCGGGCATTGGTCGGAGCTTCTTTGATGCAACGGATGCATTGTTCATGTTTGAGGCCACTAACTGTGATGAGACACACAAGGTGGCTTCTGATTAGATCCCGAAATGCAGAGTGGCATCCATCCCGTCCACTTTGCCCGTCTAGAGGACTTTATGGCTGGGACTTTTTATCTGTCAAACGCATTTGCGGCCCGCCAAGTTGGGCTCCGTGGACTGCTGCAGGTCCGGGCCCCAATTGTGGCCAATCCCGGGCAGACTCCAGTAGGCAGGCTCCAGCAGGCTGACTGACACTAGGCGGTCTATCGCAAACGCGGGAAGTACCTGTTACAAGCAGTCTAGACATTTCTCCCTGATTCCATGCATGACAGCAAAAGTCTTTGTCCGAGGCGGTCCAGCTAATGGTGAGAGGAAAAGTGATACGCATCCTGCACATGGCGTTTGACCTATGGATGTTTTCTTTTAGTACGTTGGTTTCATGGTTGAGAAGAAAAGATAGCCTTTTCATTGGCAGGAAGGATCAATGCTGGAACGAGAGACTTCAGCCACACTCACCCATCCAACACAGCCTGCGTAGCAGCTTTCATCTCTAGGACTCTCACCAACCGTTTTTAGTAGATGTTATCGAAGTGTTACCTTATTTTGAGCTTGAAGCTGTGGGGTGTCAGGTCTCCATGCACATCAGGCGCCGAGTGCAAACTCACGTTGGCCTTCCCGCGGGTGGCTCCCGTGTTTGTCTGCAAAATCTCGACTTACGTAGGTTCCTAACCGCGCCTTCCCGTTTTCCGCTACTGAGCAATAGGTTGATTGGCGGCGCCTGCATTTATTATATCGAGGGGCGAGGGCTTGTCTTGGCGGCCGAAGTCCTCGAAACGCCCTGTCGAGGCTATTCATATACGAACTTACCTATCAAGTTGTTTATAAGATTCATCATACGCTCTGAGGTGGTAAGCGGTTATCAAAGTAAACGTGAAGCGGGTTTTTTTCTGTACAGTACTTCAACTGGCGTTGCATCTGTACTTCCAATAATACTTATAGAGGACTTTGTGAGATTCTTTTTGAGCATGAGCCTTTTCTAAAGTTGTTTTATCAAGTGACGCTGACTGGCTGTGGCCGTATTTGTACTTGACGTTTTGCATATATTCTCCGTTTGGTTTTTCCATTTACCAGGAGCGTACCTCGCAAGACCTTGTTCCTTCCCTTTGCATCGGTAAGCAAGGACAAAAAACAAAAAGACCAAGCTTCCCCCAGGCTGGCATATTGCTGCAGTCCCACCCTTCCGCCTCTGGCTCCCCATGCCCACAAGCAGTTACACAACACTACCACTTCAGCATCAACACAACACCATTCCGCCAACGCCCTTACACCAAAAAGTGTTTCTAAACCGATTCATCCAAGAGCAGCAAAGAACCCTATCCCACTTGCCCCGTCATGGCCAGGCCTAGAAGACTCGGCCATGGCGCCACCGCCGCCGCCGCCGGCGATGTCGAAATTCTAGGACAGAGGGTCAGAGAGCTCTTCAACCACTTGGTACTGCCACCCCGAGTGCCTTCCGCGACATATGACGTTGAGGGCGTGGAAAGCATCCTTCTCGATCGACTCTATACTGCCTTCGGCCAGTTAGAGGAGTTGGATGCTTCTTTTGCCGAAGCCGCCCAATCCATCCAAGAATCCACGGCGCTCTCTATCAACGGCAGAGTCGACAAGGGCGCCTTTGTGCATGCATTGAGATCTCTCCCATGTGGGCGCTTCTTGCTCCTTCATGTAGCCACCCAGAATGCTGGTCTATTCATACAGAGGAGGCAGCAGTGAGTTCCCCCACCCGCAAGAATCCAACCATTTCACTAACAACAATGATAGTGATCCATATGGAGACGTCCTTCTTGTCGAGGTCTTCGAGGCCTCTCCTCGAGCTGAGAGCGTGCTAGCTGCAAAAAACGCTTTGGTTTGGAACTTCCCCGGATCCTCAATCGCCATACCCGTTGCGGTTCTGCATGACGAAGACTTCGCAACTAGTTTTGCAACCTTTCTAGAGCAGGCCTCTGCTGAGTCAATCGGATCCTTCGCCGCAGCCGTGTACAAAGCTGGCGTTCGGAGTGTCGAAACACGCGAGACTCCTGATCCAACTATCATCACCTCGTTTCTAACCGCCATCCTTGAGGTGGTCGGCCACCGGCTCCCCTTGCCCCTTACCAAGAAACGCATCAGAGACGAGGTTTCTTTCAAGGACTCCCACCTCCCGTGGCGTCGCCTCCCCCTGTGGCTTGTCGCTCGGGTAGCGTTGTCTCGCCATTTCTTTCTAGCATCGGGAAATGCATTGGGCCGGCTCAAGTACAAGATCTCAATCTCGTACTTTTTAGCCTCTCTTTCCGTCGAGTTCCAGTCTCATGTGTCCATTGAGAATTTGCACAATTTCAGGGCCAAATTGAGTCGCAGACTAGCCAAAATCGAGATTGAAATTTCGAGTTCAGCTAGCGCCGTTGCGACAGTGTCTAGGTCCATCTTCAAAGAACTAGATCCAACGTTCAGACAAAGCCTGGAAAGCCTTTCCCAGGATATTGAATTTCATTGGAAGCAAATCAAGTCCAGTACCAGTCCTCCTATACCCAAACTACAGAGATATGCCGCCGACAGCGATCTCAAGCTAAGTCTCAGAAACTCTTCGAGTGTTATGGAAGAGGCCATCGAACATCATCAGGCTGCCAGTCGCTCGGGAACTTCCAGAGGGCGAATAGCACATTTAAATCGAGTCGATGAAATATCTCCCTCGACTATGTTCAGCACGCAAATCTTTAACGTGTTCCAAAGTGGGAAGGAGTGTCAACAGCTAGCGAAGCTAGCCGTTCCTATGAGCATTGACGAATTGACTTTCTTTGTCACCCGTCAGAGCGAAGGTGTGAAGTCTTACTTGGGTGGGGTAGGCAGCACTTTCGAGAAGAGTCCTCTATTGAAGAGTGACATGATTCTTATTATCATGGAGTCGTGGACAAAAATGGACATGGCAGCTTGCGAGGCATACCCACTGCTTCGAGATTTCCATCCCACATTTTATCCCGATATGATGGACGTGCTACTTCTCCCATCGTTGAAAAGTATGCAACGAGCGCGCCTCGTGCAGGAATACCTCCAAAGCCGAGTGGTCTCCGTTGGAGAAAGTGGTAGTAGCATCTTCGCCGACCCTGGAAGTGGTTCATTCGCCGAACGGTACTATGACACCTCTCGTGAACTGCAGGCCTTGCATCAAGAGATTCTGGAAGCAAACCAGACCAAAAGGCAACGAAAGGAGCTGGAGTGGAAGCACAAAAACCAGACATACACCCAATTAACGTCTGAAATTGACACGACTGAGTGCGAATATCAGGAGAACCCTGCGACCATGCTGCGGACGCATCGCAGGGGTTCATGCCACAGATGTCGGCTTCGCGACCAGGTTGCGCAACTTCGGATAAGAATCCACGAGGAAATGTTACCAGAGTATCTCGAGAGAGCAAAGGCTGTCGTTTTCGAGCTGTCGTGCCCGCCACTTTTCGCGACCTACAGAGATACCACTTGGCACATCTTGAAGAATCTGGGGTATGTCAACCTAATGTCCAGTACCAAGCCCATGGATACTGTCCACAAGTACAAACAGCTCGAGAGCTTTGCCGAGTGCGATGAACCCGAAGTTACGCTTGCGTCGTCGGTAAAATCTTGTAAGTAGCTTCGCCTAGACGCCTAGTTGTGTAGATGGTGCCCTACAGCGTATTTCTCTCAGAATAGAACAAACTAACATTCATCTCATAGATCTCAACACGCATTATTCCCAAGTCTACTTTCCTGTTGAGTGCGATGCTGTATTCAAGCCGCATGCACTTCGGCACTCTTACTGTCATGTAGAATCCTCCATTTGGCCTGGAAAAATCCGGCCTCCAATCCAGCCTCCCCCTTCCTTCGCTCCCCATTGCCGACCAGTACTGGCAGCCACCAGTCCGTTCTTAGCCATTTTGAGTCTCCCATCTTTCAACAATGATGGAAGTACCATCAGCTCATACGATATATCTGCCAATCAAGCGGTCTGTCCGACAGGGCTGAATGTCCACGAATTCGGCGCATTGCAAGGCGTGCTCTCGGGGAGGCGACAAAGGTGGTTGTCAATTTTGACGGAGCTGGCATCAGCCAATATCAACTTCTCTGCAGACGCTGTGTCATGCATAGTCTCCCATACGGTGATCCAGCTCGGCCCCGTGGATAAAGATCTCCATGAGTTGGGAATGACTCATCGACTGCTCCTGGACACGCAACTGTGCGACAAGCTGCTGAGCGAAATATCCCACCGACTTCATATCATCGCAAGTAATTGGAGGGAAGTTCACCTAATGAATTTTCTCATCACTGTACTTCTCAGAGTTGTTGAGATTGGGAGTGCGCGAGAGGATGCATTAAAACTACTCGGTACCGCACGAGAGACCACGAGAAGGTGGTTGACCATGCTAGCAGACAAGTCAACGACATCCGACACCGCGGTTGCAAAGCAGTGTCAACACTACACCCTTTGGAGTGGTCTACTTTGCAAATACACCTTCACGAGCTGGGTTTTCATCGATGATACCATTCCGGCTACTGATCTGAAGGTCTTCGTTGAGTCGTCTCTGCTGGTTCAAAATAATCTTCCGAAGCCCGATGACCTTAGAGACTCCCTTGCCCAGGTTGTCTTGCGAGATTTCAATCTCATGTTCTCGTTGAAGGAGCTGATCTGCAGTTCGATCGAGATTGAACCACAAGCTTTGGTCGATGGATTTTCATGCGTTTGGCCACATGAGGAAAGAGAAGTACGAAAGTTTCTCAGCGCACGATTCGATGAGCAGGAAGAATCCATTACCGTCGAGATTGAGTCACCGAGAAACAGCAGAGGGTCCGGCATCGAGGCTCACTACTATCTCTTGACCGGGCTCCTCTTGATCAATGGCCACCCCAGAGGAACGCTCCCGGCCGGCGAGTCAAATTCTATCCATTTAGAGGAAATATTTGGATCAAGAACTCTGCAAACGTTCCCATCCAACATGCCAGGAATGACATACCATCTTTGTATCCAAGAGAACAAGTATGGTTTCCACATTGGATTCGAAGGAGGGCATATGATCCTCAAGGCCTACGGTAATGGCAAAGTTCTTCGGTACATAAGTCGCGAAGTCTTTCAAGGTGACCTTCCAGGACCTCTCATCGAAGGGCATATCCATTGGTTGAATATGCGGGACAGAAAGGTGGAAATTTATGCCAGCGGGTTGGCAGGCGGACTCTGGGCCAACTGTCCTCGATGGGCTCTTGGACTGTCCAGTGGGAGGTGCCAAAAGTATCATCCTAGAACTGAAACCACCCAGATAGTTGATCCGGCAAGTAATTTGTTTTCGAGAATTGCTCATATACTTTCACCGCTCGAGCCAGCACGATATATCCAGGTTGAACAGCCACGAAGTAATAATTTGGGCGGATTTGGGGCACCAGTGGTGGCACTTCTTCCGAGACTAAACCTTCGGTTTAGGGTCAACCATCGCGGCCTTCTACAAGCACATCAGCTTAATGCTGAAGTGGATCCTAGCCAAGACGCTGGAACGTGGTACGGACTTCAGAGCAAACTTGTGTTAAGGGCTATTCCAGCCCCAAGAGATCCACACACAGACCTCGGTCGTATCATCTTGGTTCCTCTAGGTTCACCAACTTGCTTCAGAGAGAATGGCCACACGATATGCCAACTGTCCCCGTCCGAGAACGAAGAGCCCAGTGTTGGAAAGTTTGTAATCAATACAACACTGGGGAGGATTGATTGCGCCCCAGAGCCAAGGTTGGCGTACACAAAAGGCCTGCTTCACTGCCTTACGTCTGGAGTCGTTTCCGACCCTCTCACTGGAAGAACTGGCATTGACGAGGCTGTTGCATGGCTTAGGTCTTCGAGCTGCAAACCTTGGAGCCCACTTCAGAAGGGGCCCAGGTCTCTCCTATACGAAATTGCGAAACTTAGCCCGATTCGCGAGTATTACCCTCCTGACGGCGGCGTTGGTCTGAAAACCGACAGGTGGAATCACGATATCTGCGTCACTGCCCAAAGTGACCGATTAAGACCAGTAGTGGAGGAAATTCTCTTAATCAGCGACAATCTGGCCACATTTCATACCTTAGCCGCAGACTGTGTTGAGCCATATGTGGCACACGGCAGTTTAGACCTAACAAATCGTGCCATTGTCTTCCGGCAACGGTTTGAGGTTTCGTCCTCCAGCATTCAGCCCGATTTCGAAGCCAAGTGGGACTTCCCCTACCAATCTCGTCACCAACCTCAACGAGACAGCCAGAGACGGACAAATGTACAAGAGATTTCTGCGATGGTCTCTACTTGGTCTGAGAATATTTACGGCATTCGCAGTCTCAGAACTGCTCTCTCAGGAGCCGATACGTTAGAGGGCTTTCAGGAACCATTCAATAGCCCTGTTCTCAGTCAACGACTGGATGTGGACATCACAAGGGCCTGGGGCAGCTTGGCAATGTTCGCGAAGGGTTGTTCCCAGCATGACAAGTACTCGTTGATGTTTCTTCTATGTGAGGCAGGTTTCCAACCTGGAACAAACATGGAGCTCCTACGGGGCGTGTACGCTTTTGCCGTTCTCGAAGAACTGAAAAATATACAAGTTCCTGAAGCTAGCGAATACGTGGGCTTTCGCGCCGATGAAGCCAGCACGGGTGATGTCTGGTTTGGAGTTCTGAAGAAATTCAAAAAGCCGCCTGCACAAAACGCCGCCGGAACGCTATCAGAGTTCCTCAGCCGAAAGCAGCTCTCGAAGATGCGAAAGGATGAGCATCAACACGACCAGCAAGCCGATGAGTTCTGCAGAGTTATAGCCTCCTACATTCACTCTCAGTGGCCGTTGGCCAGTCCCATTGTGGATGGGCTGGAAGAGCTGAACGAAGGTGGTTTCGTCGATCTTGAGGCAGCTTTGCCAGCCATCACCTCCGAATGGATAAGCCGTCACAAGAACCATGTTCTCGATTTGTACCTCCTCTCTGTAGAGAATATTCTGCACCAACATCACCGAGACTGGGAGTACACACCATCTGTCTTTCCTTCCGGGACGCCAATTATTCCCATCGGGCCTTTCGGTCAGAAGACGATCACATTGAGGGATCTAGCTACGGTCAACTTGGAATCGGTTGCTCTTTCCACGACGCCTACCCGGCGTTCAAAAGCCTCAGGAGGCCATCAGAGGCGACACCAAGAGAGTCGGTACAGGAAAGATAACCCAGGCTGCACGGAGCTGAGGGAGATCTTACAACCATTTCATGGTTCTACCTCGCATGTGCGTCAAAAATACGCCACCGACTTATCGAGCAGCATTGATGCATACTCGCAGCACAAGGGCGGGGAAAGAGCAATGGCTATTCCTTCTGTGAATAACTCCTTGCACCAGTTAATTCAAGCTCGACGGGACATGGATTCGCTGTTTAGCTCAATCGCGGCTGCCTTCACTACACAAATTCCGGGTCCTTATTGCAAGGCACTTTCATGGCTCAAACATGGGGGAACGAGCCCAGTGGTCACTCCTGTCACTCTATTGGAACTTCTCCGAGGAAACAGCGATGTCAAGCTTGGCCCCTGGGTCAAGGAAGTCGTGGTGCAGTTCGGGGTCCTAGTGACCGAATACCAGCGCTGCTTGAGGATTTACAACTTCCTCATCCACCAAGACTACAAAATGGGCCAGAGGGACTTCAGACCCATCAACGAGGAGCTCTTGTACACTGGGCACACAAACTGGAACCCAGAGGAGTATCCAGACTGGCTTTTGTTGGAGATTGAATCCAATATCACTATCCGCCCAAGACAAGTCGACGTTGCGCTGGCAACAATCAGACCGGATTCCAGGAAAAATTCGGTCCTGCAAATGAATATGGGTGAAGGTATGCTATGGGATACATCGAGGAACGTATTGAGACGCAGCTGACAAATCTAACGACAGGGAAAACGTCTTGCATCATTCCCATGGCCGCGGTTGTTCTGGCTGACGGCAGGAACATAACCAGAGTGTCTGTTCCCAAAGCGCTGCTGAATCAAACTGGCCTCCTTTTGCACTCACGATTGGGTGGACTTCCAGGTCGTGAGCTCCGGCATGTGCCATTTTCCAGGAGGACACCAAGCGACAAAATGACAGTTGAGAGGTTCCACGGCATATACCAGGACATCAAAATAAAGGGAGGTGTGATGCTTTGTCTCCCCGAGCATCAGCTTTCATTCATGCTCAGTGGATTTCAGCGCCTGGTAGACGGTAAGGTGCTAGAGGGCTCACAAATGCTCAGGGTCCAAACATGGCTGACGTCTCACTCGCGGGATATAATCGACGAGTCAGACTATACACTAGCCGTGCGCACCCAGCTAGTATACCCTTCGGGAAACCAGATCACCGTTGACGGTCATCCTCACAGATGGCTTGTCATCGAGAGGATTCTCCAGGCCATGAAGTCTCAGCTACACCAGCTCAAGCAAAGGTTCCCCCATTCGATCAATATCATCTATCGCTTCAACGGGGCTTTCCCTCTAGTTTTCTTTCTGAGGCCAGACGCGGAAGACGCCCTGTTGCAAGCACTGGTAAAGGAGATTTGCGACGGGAATCTCGGGATCCTACCCGCGGGGAACATCACAGTCGAAGACAAGGACGCAATCCGGAGGTTCCTGACAGAGCCACAAGTTGATAAGCAGGTGAGCGACAGGATCAAAAATGTCTCTCCGCAGAAGCCAAGCGTTCGGCAAAGGGTCTACCTCTTGCGGGGCCTTCTGGTGAACCGCATCTTGATGATGGCTCTCAAGAAACGATGGAACGTGCAGTATGGCCTCCACCCAACTCGCGACCCCATCGCCGTCCCTTATCACGCAAAAGGAGTTCCTAGCGACATGTCAGAGTGGGGCCATCCTGATGTTGCCATTCTCTTCACCGCATTGTCGTTCTACTATTCAGGGCTAGCAAAGTCGCAACTGAGACAAGCTCTTGAGCATGTTCTCAAGTCTGACGATCCAGCATCGACGTACGACAGCTGGGTTCAGTCTGCAGAGTTTGAGTTCCCTGGGTCTCTCATGGATTGGAACTCCATCAACCTTGACGACACATTCCAGCTAACGGAGCTCCACCGATTTCTCGGTTACAATATCATGGCGATCGATTACTACCTGAACAATTTCGTCTTCCCTCGACATGCAAAGCAGTTTCGCGTCAAACTCCAGGCAAATGGGTGGGATATACCCATATTCCCAGCGGAACATCGCGGCCGCGGAGCTCAGGAGCAACGGGTAGTTCGCCATATCTCTACTGGCTTTAGTGGAACGAATGATAACCGCCACATGCTTCCTCTCACCATAGAGCAGCAAGATCTTGCCATGTTGTCCCACACCAATGCTGAAGTTCTTTCGTATCTTTTGCAGCCTCGGTCCCGAGACTATGAGCTTCTTGCAACGGATAGGGGGATGCGAATTGGAGAGGTAGAGTTCCTCCAAAACCTGTCCCGCAAATACATCCGTGTTCTCATCGATGCTGGGGCTCAAATTCTTGAGATGAGCAACGAGGCCCTGGCTCGGACTTGGCTAGAAGTTGATGGCACTGCACTTGCTGCTTTGTTCTTTGGACCCGACAACAAGGCATATATCATCACAAAAACGGGAGGGAAAACACCACATCTGGCGTCTCCATTTGCAGACGATCTTAACCAAGTGCTCGTTTATCTTGATCAAGTAAGCATCAATTTGATCCCTATAGTAAAGGTCTCCTCTCGCTAACAGCTCTTCCAAAGGCGCACACTCGGGGTACTGACCTGAAATTTCCCGCTAACGCCCGTGGGGCGCTCACCCTTGGGCTCGGTCAAACAAAAGATGCCACCGTCCAAGCAGCCATGCGACTTCGACAGTTGGGCACGACACAGTCCGTGAGGTTTTTTGCGACCCCTGAAGTGCACCAGAGCATAGTAGATGTCTGTGGAAAAGACTGGCATGACAGGATCACTTCCGCGGACGTTATTCGTTGGCTACTGGACAACACCTGTGACGGCATTGAGCAGCTACAGCCACTCTATTGGTCCCAGGGTATGGATTATTGCAAGCGGATGCACTCTACCCTCACCTGGCAGGACTTTTCGAACAATCCAGAAAGCCTCAGTCAACTGGTGGGCAGTATCACACGTCAGGAGCAACAAAAGCTCAGCGAGCTTTACGGGCCAAGTTCGAAGCGGCCTTCTTCAAAGATGGATCACTTTGAACATCCAAGACTATCCGAATACGTAAAAGCCCTTGAGAAGAGACGGAAGAACTTCCAAGATACGGGAAAAGCAGTTCACGCGTCAGCATTACAGGAAGTTGAACAAGAGCGCGAGGTGACATTTGAAGTCGAGTCCGTCCGACAAGTCAAGAAGCCCCCGAAGTTCAACCCATACAAAGTTCCTGGCCTACACAATGACATCAGGCGACTTGTCGAGACTGGTCGTATGCCCCCCGGGACAGCTGGAGATGGTGTGTTCATCCCGTCAATTGATGCCCTATCCAGATCTGTAATCGGCAGAAAGCACAGAGTCAACGTTAGCGAAGGAATTGGGCGGGTGTTCGTGACGGCTGAATTCCAACGCACCGTCAAGCTCCACGCAACGGAACCTAACGACAACTACCTGAGACCAGTTAGGTTCATGCTGTGGTGCAGCAAGATTGAAAGGGCTGTGTTGGTTACCCCGGAGGAAGCAGAAGCACTAATGCCCGTTCTTAGCCATCCCAGATACCAAGGAGGCACTCACTTGCTCACCTACGCGCCTCCTGTAACAAGGCGAATGCTTCAGTTCAACAAACTCAACTTCTACTCCGTCCCTCCTCTGCCGGTGAAATGGGAAGCTCCGGAATGGCTGAGAATCGAAGTAGGCTTGTTTTCTGGGCGGCTTTATTTTGCATGGGAGGAATACGAGCCTATGTGCCGACGCCTAGGGATCCAATCCCATGTTGGATCGATGGATGAAGCAGAGGAAGGGGAGTTAGCTCTAGGTACTACCGACGATGCCAGTACCACGCCAAGAGAAGAGAGAGCCCCCACAGCCCCACTCGCCCACAATACCCTAGCCTTCCTCAACGAGTGGTTGACAAACCGCCGGAAGGGCCAGGACATTGTTCATAGCCCGATGGGGTTTGTCGCCCAAGGGAAACCCCTGGATTCCAGCCATCCTTTTTTCCAAGCGGCAGAAGCACCCATGAGTTCTCAAGAGGCAAAGGTGGTCTTCCCAGTGGGAGACTTGGACGATCCGAAACGGCGGGATCAAGACTTAGATGATGGTTTCATGGATATGGAGTATGTCTCGGATACGGAGTCGGGGTCGGAATCTGAGAAAGATTCGTCGGATTCGGATGTGAATCTGAAGAGATAAGGCCTAGCGGCATCTTCTTTTTCTTTCGGGTATTACTATGAGGTATGATATAGTGTTCTTAGAACGTAGCTAAAGTATATGTATAGTAGCTTCAGTTTAGAATGGGCCAGTATCCGCATTAGCATCAGAGTTTATGACTTCCCTTGGTCACCAAAGACGTTGTGTTGTATACCTCGGAACATGCGGAGGAGAGCAACCGCCAGCAACATGGCCAGTAAATTATTTCTGATTACCGAACCCCTCAAACAACGGCACTAAAGCCCGGAAGTTGCAAATGATATATTTCCCGGACGTGTAGCGATCCTCGACGAGCCATCCTATTCTGGCCAGCCTGGGACCTTTTAGCCAAGAAGCATGCAGGAGGAACATTTTCAAGTCGATATCTAAAGATTGACCCCAGAAGGGTCGTACGCAAGGAACCATTGGTGCAATGCCCCACCATTCTCACGATGCTGCGTTCCACGCTCGTCGCAAAGAGAGCGTGGCATCGTCCCTACCTGAGTAGTGAACACCACGGCAGCAGGGCCAAACTTGAGGGAGCTTCCTGCTGCCAAGATTTATGGGGTATGTGCTTATATGTATAATTGTACATCCCTAGCGAGCGCGCGCCGCCAGGGACCGAACATGCCCGTGGATCGACGAATGAGTGCCGAGATGCCTCAGCTCTGAAACGCACACGCTCCGAAACTCACACTCCCAGGCTTTCCATTGCATTCCAGTCCTGCTTCTTTCTGATCGATGTTGCATTTATCGGAGTATAGGGGGGGGGGCAACGTAGGCAATTCCGAGGACATGGGAATTTATCCGGGTCTTGCCACTTGTGCCATCCAACTTTGCCCCATGCTCGGACGCCATCAATCTGTTAACAGCCTGCGGACCGGCTTTTAGCAACGGTGCAAATTTCACGCGCGGTTTGCCTGCACACCCAGAGCCAGACTGCAACCGCATCGGCAAGATTGGACGGGGGCAAGCAACCATCATCGACTGCCGTTATATCGGGACGGTTGCCCATGAGGCTTGTACCAGCAACCCCAAAAACTTGTCTTTCTTCCATCAATCCTTCCAAAGTTAAACAAAGTTCCCAGGATTTTTTTTCCCCTGCATACAAGCCGGTGTTTGTATTTTTCACTCCCCTTCTATACTCCCGGCACTTCTCCTCGCCGTACAAAACGTTACTTTGTTGTTTATACAGTCTTCTTTTGTAATACATACCACCCCTGTTCTCGTACCAGTCACGCCTTGCAACCATGAAATCCAACTCCATACTCCTCCGTCCCCTCGTCGCTTCCGCGGTCTCTATAGCTGCATTCAAGTAGGCTTGTACAATGGGGACCCACCATTAGACCCGTGTGGTTCCATGGGACCACACGTATTATTTTAAAAACCCCATGTGGTCCCATGTGGTTTTTTGCGCACGGCCATATAGGGCCCCACGGAATTTTATACAAGCCTATGCTGCATTGGCACCCCGACAAGTAGCAACTAGTCTGCACAACCTCTTCGTGGCGCAGGGGAAACTCTACTTCGGCAACATCGCAGACTCCGGCACCCTATCCAAAGACCAGAACGTCGCCATCCTAAAGGCAGGCTTCGGGCAGATCACGCCGGAGAACTCTATTCAATGGGAAGCCATCCAGCCGACGGAGGGGCAGTTCAACTTTGACGGGCCAGACGAGGTTGTGAGCTTGCTCCGTTCGTGCAGAACATCACCGATGTCGATGCTTTGACCCGGGTTATTCAGACCCACGCCTCCACGGTGATGGGACAGTATAAGGGTCAGTTCCGCGCGTGGGATGTGGTGAATGAGATCTTTTGACGAGGGGACGGAAGTATGCGGGATTCGGTGTTTTCCAGGGTTCTCGGGGACCATTGTGTCAGGATTGCGTTCGAGGCGGCGAGGGAGGCAGATCCGGATGCGAAGCTTTATATCAACGATTTCGGTCTGGGTAGTGCGGAGACCCCCAAGTTGACGACGGTTATGGTGGAACATGTTACGAACTGGTTGGCGGAGGGCGTGCCTATCGACGGGATTGGTATGTTTCTCCCTCTTTTGGTCTCTCACCCCCCCGCGCGGAGCTCGACTTTTTTAGCAGCCCTGTCCCATATAGGATCCCAGACCCATATTGTCGAGGGCCAAGCGGCAGGTGTTCGAGCTGCCCTTGAAGCTCTCGCCGCTACCGGCGTGTCCGAGATTGCCGTCACCGAGCTGGATATTGCTGACGCCAACACCTGCTTGGCCATCGAGAGCTGTGTCGGCGTCACGGTTTGGGGTGTCAGTGACGCTGATTCCTGGCGTCCGGCCGAGAACCCTCTGCTCTTCGACGCCAGCTTTCAGCAGAAGGCTGCTTATGGCACCGCCACCACTTCGATTTCCGGGTCTGCCTTCTCGAGCATCCTGTATAAGGTTATTGGGGCTGGTGCTGCTTAAGCTGGTCTTGGGTCCAAGGACTAACTTTCAGGAGTGGGGAAATAGGAGTAGTTCGTGGGGCTGCACGTACTGTAGCTTGCCATGCAAATAGCAGATCATTCATTTGGGGCTGAGAGAGATGATTCTCTAGCCTGCAGAAAAAGTTACTTCCTGGCGATGATGTTGAGGTTCGTTGAAGTATCGATGCTCGAGGTGGCAGAAATGATGGTTTTCATAGGGTTGTTGTCTTATGTACTATTGCAGGCGCCAGGGCGGAGCTACAACTTCATCCCTTGCTATTTTATACCCCTTTGTCCAGTTGGTGCTGGGAAGAAGGGCGTTCAATTTCTTTGCAGTCGTCATTCTTGGCAATACCATTTGATAGGGAAGCGACGTATGGGCTTATTGAGAATATTGGGATTAATTGTTTGGCAAAACAGGACCACGTGCAAGAAGCACCAAGGTGTGTCCGCCTGTAGTCCTTTTTGGGAAAGCGGCGTACTGTGGCTTTGTCGAATTTTAGTGTTCGCGAAGGAGGATTGATGGAAGAGTGATCCAAGCGTGCCTGCCTATATTCCTTATCCAAAAACCAAGGAATGAGGTTATCAGACTTATCGATCTTCATCATTCGATAAGCCATTCTTCTCGACTGCCGTCACCTAATCCCCCATTACTTCCTCGAAACTTGATGGGACTACTTATTAGCAATAATGCTTCAATTCATCGCAGTTATCTATGATAAATGGCATCCTACAAACTTTTTGTTTCTTGCTCCAATCTTGGGGTCTCAATAGCGTTACTAATGCTCTGACCTAAGCTGGTCTAGCCAGCCAACCAACCTCTTCTTAATGATGACGCCAACGACACGACCGTCTTCCACGACGATAACATACCGCAGGCCCATCTTCCCAAACAACTCGACCGCATACTCAACAGGGGCGTCGGCCGATATCATCATGGGCGTCCGATCAAGAATTTCTCCAAATGGCCCAGTAAACAAGTCGATCACGCCCGGCTCGGTTCCATCTCCCCCTTCCGGCTCGGTTCTTGCATCTCCAGTATGGTTTAAAGCCCACTCCAGCTCCACCTCGGGGATATAGCCCCTGCATCGTCCCATCTCATCTACGACAACCACACCTGCATCAATCAAGCCTCGTCTCTTAAGCAGGTCCAGCTTCCACTCCATAGTCTCTCTCGAGACCAAACCAGACCCTGCCCCTCCGGAACCACCCTTGAGCGTAAGAGTGATCTCTGACATGGTTTCCCTAGGTGGGAGCAAGGAGTCGCATACTTTGCCCCCAACAGTTCGGGCAACATGTCCCGCTCCCTCGACGTCGAGGAATGGGTGACCAAGGACGGTTTGCGCAAGATCATATACACTCTCCTTCTCGATCGCGTCCGCTATCCACTTGGCCACAAGGATGGACGTCATCACTGGCAGGATATAAGTGACCTCACCAGTGAGTTCGAACACAACGACTGCAAGAGAAACTGTCATCCGCGAGACGCCAGCAAGGAATGCAGCGGACCCTACAAGAGCACAAAGCCCCGGCTCGATGGTACCTGTTGCAATAGACGGCAGGGCATTGCTGATGAGTCGTCCAAAAAGAGCCCCTGCGTCGAGGGAAGGGATGATGATTCCGGATGGCACCTTGCAGCCGAACGTGATGATGGTGAGAAGCAGCTTGATGACGGTACCATGTATAAGCCAAAAGAAGTATTTGGTGCGCGTTTCGCTATCAGTTGCGGTTTCGTGGACACACAGCCAGCCCGTCGAGGCAACGGGTTGCCGGCAATCGACTAGAAGCCGCGTCATCACCACATCTCCTGGTTGCCTGATCATATGGTTCGGGAACTGAAGCAACGCAGTGATGATAACCACAACACTAGTCTCGAGGACTGGATGATTCTTGATGAGAGAGAATTTGCGAAAATGCTTGGACCAGAGAAAGTTGGCACGACAGAAGACGCCCCCAAAGATACCCCCAACAACACCCAGGAACACAAACACGGGGTAGTGAGCCGCACTATAGTCCTCCCCAAATCCGGTCTCGAAGAGGACCAGCTTCCCTGTACCAGTGGGGTTTAGCTGCTTTAGCGTTGCGGCCGCAACTCCAGAACACAGAAAAGCCCTCCAGAGCACCTGTCTCCGGGGGAAATAAGTCGATATCTCTTCGTAACTAAAGAGAACACCTCCGATAGGAGCGCCGAAAGCGACCGACAATCCGGCTGAACAGGCTACGGAAAGCATTTCGCGCATTCGCCGCTCATTGTGTTTGTACTTGTGGAAAAGCGAGGCCACAATATTACCGGCACAGGTGGAAATATGAACGAAAGGCCCTTCCTTGCCCAGATTCAGCCCGGTGGCGACCGCGAAAATGGCACCAATTGCTTTCGTGATGAGGACTCGGGCAGTGAGAAAGTTCGGAATCACAAAGCCGGAGAGAATGGTCTTGATCTCGGGGATGCCAGAGCCAGACGACATATACATGGCCTTTCCTTCCACTTGTTGCTTCTGAGTTGAGGTGTCGACGCTGCTGGAAGACGAAGATGAATCCAAATCCTTCGCCCCTACAGCGGGCAGTGTCATCCTCGTTGTCATTGTCACCCCCCCAGCAAACGCACCGAAGGCGAGGGCGGACAGAACGTATATGGTATAAGAGGCCCAATAGTTGTCGCTCCATTGAACCCATTCATCGCAAGGCCCCTCTTTCCATCCCTGCAATCTCCATGCAAAGATGGCGGTAGCATCCGAGGATTCTCGGCAGCAAGACTCCGGGCCAGAGAAAATGGACGTGGAGCAATAGCCCTCTTTCCAGCCGCTCACGGTGGCAACGCTGACGTCGACGCAGAAGGCCACTAACGCTGTCAAGATACCGATCAAAGTTGCGGCAATGACACCTTGGCAGCGGTCGAAGATACGATATGTGTATCCCCGAATTCCGGGAAGGGCCTGGATAGCTCGGTGGCGGACGGAGTCTTTGACCTATTCTGCGAGTTAGCCTTCGTTTCTCCTCGGTGTCGCTGCACTCCAGGCCACTGGTTTTCTTTATCCGAGCTGTTTGATGAGGTGGAGAAACGGGAGGAGGAAGCATACCAAATCGTGCACCCAGTCAATCGTCGTATAATCATTGTACGGCAGCCTTTCGCCAACTCCCAATCCGCTGAGAGCCCTTTCGTCGGTGCTAAAGGTGGTGCTGCTGGCAAGAGACACACTAGATCCGAATACGCCGCCGCGTAGGCCCGAGGTGGACACCCCCGAGCCCATCCGATTGAGCGATTGCCGGCTACTGATGCGCTGGGTACTGTCTGGCGACAACAGTGCCGTTTGTTCTGTTGTGGTTGGGGTGCCCGTGCCGGTTCCCGGTTCTGCATGGGGAGAAGCAGACATTCTCGAGAGTAGGGCTTCGACGCGAAAACGATGTACTTTCGAAGACAACCCAGAACGGTTGAGCTGAGGTGTAGGGAGAAGAATGCAGCCAGGAGGGATGTCGTACTGTATCACTTGTATAGCGGGTGCTAGTGAATTGCGAGGGGGGACGATAACACGATGACGAACCAGAACTCAAAGGCGAGCAATCAATTCCCTCAACCAAATCTATGGCGCATGTCGATCTCATCCCCCCACCGTGGGTCGGGAGCCGCCATTGCCTTTAAAGCATTGCATGAAATCGAATGTCTCACCTCCTGCGGAGACCTAGATACATGAGCAAAGAGGTTGAAGCCATCTCCAAAATAGAGTGAGCGGTTGGCAGCGCGCTAGCTGAGCAATGACTGTAGATCTGCATGGTGTCCCCAGACGCACGACGAGAGGAGCTATGCAGCATTCAAAGCGATGCCGATACTGCCCCTTTCCAGAGGACTCGGATTCTAGGTCTCCATACAGGCAAGGGAAGCCCCGCTCCGGAGAAGCAGACAAGCCCGCTATAACAAAAAGATGCAGGAGCTGGGAGTAAACGAAAACGCCAAAGATGGGCGGAAATGCCATCGTGAGGGACCGCAGCGTGGGGTGGTGTGCATGGCCAAGATGGAATTTATCTGGAGGGGTCGGGCATGCCGTTTTCTAATTGCCCCAAATTTTCGTCACGTGCGGGGCGGTGCATCCTACCCTATCCCAATTCCGGGACGATGCCGAGTTTTTCTTTTACCGAACACTGTCAGATACGCCACTACTGCTTATCAACTGCGCCACTGCGTACTAAATACGCTATCGCATATCAAGTATATCATGGCGTATTAAATACATTATCGCGTATTATAGCGGTGCCGGAGGTATCCCCCGCTGCATTTATACCAAAGACCGGCGCCCGGCGCGATTACTTAAATAATTAATTTAAAGCTTTAAAATAATCCTGTACAGGATTATATAAAAAGCCAGGAGGACCCCCGGGACTTATAGGATTTTTAAAAGGGTAATAAACCATGGCGGTAAAAACTTAATTATAAAAATATAATTATTATTTAATATATTATATTTTCCCTTAAATATTATATTATTATTTAAAAATAATCCTATACAGGATTATTTTATATTTTCTAAAGTATTATCATAGGCCTACCCATATCACAACGTACACACAGCGGGCTAACCGCGGGACCGATACGTATAAGAAATTACTTATAAATTATACCCCCCGTCCTAAACTTTTCCCCCCTTTTTCCCTTCTTTTTCTCCGTAAATCGAATATACATATTATTATAATACTTATTATTATTTCTTAATATAACCTCGCCCCTTTATATATATTCGATTTTTAAATAATCCTTTATTATATTTTATTTCGCACCCACCCTATAATGCCTTTATTATAAATAATAACCCGAATAAAAATAACCAGCCTCCCGCCGGCGGATAAATATAATAAACCTTTCCCAAAACGGTAACGCTATTTATTTACCAAAAAATGGCCCGGGTATTCGCGGCCGTTAATAATAAGTCCGCCGCCGAATTAAATAATATGGAAAAACGCCTAATTTAAATACTCGCGGCCCTTAATACCCGGATTTCGGCGGTGTATTAAGCGCCGCCCGCCTTAATAAATTATAACCCGCCGGTTATAATAATCCCGTAATAAAAATAATTCCCCTAACCGGTAAAGTTTAACGGTAATAAGGTAAAATAAAAAGTATTCCGGATTAAAATTAAATATAAATTAATTTTAAACCAGGACCTTATTAAGGGTAATACGTTTTTATAATATAATATTAATACTTATTTAAAGGATAAACCGAAAGCCCTTATTATAATATTTTACGGCGAAGGCGAATTAATAGGTCAAAATCCCGCGCGATTTATTATATATTTAAAAACGGTATTTGGGAACCTTAATAATTATAAATAAGCGGCAAAAAAGCTTTATTTTTTATATTAAGGGGAAAGGTAATTATTCCTAGCCTTTTATTCCCGATTTAAATAATTCCTGGTAAATATAAGGGGTACCGTATAAAATAATTCTATTAAACTTATATTATTAAATAAAATAATATACCAGCGCCTCCGCCTAATATTAATATTGGTTTACCTTTTTAATTCTTATTAAAAATGGGTCCGTATAATTATTAATATTGCGTTTTATTTAAATTTAATATTAGGTAAAAAAAGGAGCAATGTATTAATAATATATTAATCGCGTTTTTAAAAAAACCCGAATACCTTAATATTAGGGGTAAATACCACGAATTTTAAATTAAAGGATAATTTATATTATATTAAATGGGTAACCGTAATTAAAATAAAGCGCCGGCGTAAGGATGGTTAATATATTCGGTATAAATTTAATAATTATTTTATTTTAAAATATAAATTAATCCCGGTTAAATTAACCAAAAAGGTCCGGATTAATACCGTGGGCGTAATACCTCACCCAGGGGCGTTAAATAAAAATAAGGGGGAAGATAAATTAAAAGGGTAATTTTTAAGCGTAGGCGTGTTTAAAAGCCGCCAATGCGGAGCGAAATAATAAAAAAAATAAAGCGGATAAACGGCACCCCTTTTTTAATAAACGTTTATTTAAATGGGATTTATTTTACCAACGCTTTTATTAATAACGGGTGTTTATATTATGGCGCGATTTATAATTCCCTTATTATTAAATTCCGCCTTTTATATATCCCAATACCCGCCAAAATATTAATATACGTATTCGTATTACCCGTATAATAAAAAATTATAATAATAAAGGCGGTATATATAAATATTAATATTAACGGATATTTTTAATATTATTTTTATTATCCCGTTTTAAATTTTTTATACTTAATAATATTGGGTAAATTATAATGCGAAAAGGAAGCGGTTATATATAAAGCGGTAAAAAAGCGGATTTATATTAATAGGGCGAATTTTTCCGTAAGGGAAAAGGGATCGAGGGGTATTATTTTAGCGAATATATAATTAATTAATATCGCCTTTTTATATACTATGGCGTATAAAATAAAAATAAGCGATTTAATATTATTCGCGATATTTTTATATAATATTAACGAATAATTAAAGGTATTAATGGCCAGGCTATTTTGGCCACCCGATAAATTAAAAGGGCTAGAAAATATATTTAAATTTAATAAAGAATAGGCGTTATTACCCTACCGCGGTTTTATAAACCATATAATAAAATTAATAAAAAATACCAAGGGAAAAAACCCGTAAATATTATAAGGTCCGATTTACGGTATAACGAGGGAAAAATTATTAATTTTATAAAAAACCTTAACGGAATTATTTAATAAGGGTTATATAAGGGCCAGCAGCTTTTCCGTACACGCCCCGGTATTTTTTATTAAAAAACCGGGGGGCGGGTTACATTTTTATTATAATTATAAAGGGTTAAACGCGGTTATATATTAAAACCGTTACCCCTTACCGCTTATTTATAAAATATTACGGACCCTGGCCAAGGCGCGGTGGTTTATTAAGGTAAATATTAAAACCGCTTATTATAAATTATATATTTGCCACGGGGACGAATAAAAAATAGCGTTCGGAATTTATTTCGGCCTATATAAATAAACGGTAATCCCGTTCGGCTTTAACGGCGCGGGAGTATTATTTTAATAATATATTAATAATATATTATGCTCCCCGATTAATGCGTTGCGCTTTTTATTATAATCTTATTTCCACCCTATTATTATAATAAAAGGTATTTTTAATATTATTTTTGGCGCCCCTTTTCGATTTTCTTTTAATATAAAAAGATTTTACGTAATATATTTAGGTTTTAAAAAAATATGCACCCATTATTATATAATTAAGGTTAAATTGGTCTTTTGGTTATAATAATCGGAAAACGTAATTCGCGCCTGGTAAGCCTTAAAACCGTATTCCTAAATATAGGTTCGTTTTAAAATATTGGCTTTTGCGCCTATATTTATAATAACCCTGGCCAGCCTATTCTTTGGCCCTCCTATATATATTAATAAGCACAGGCTCGGGTAAAGGAAAAAGGGGATTATTAAGGGAATTAATACCAATGGCTTAAAAATATTAATTAAATAAAAAACTGCCTTTTTTCCCTTTAATATTACCGCTTTTAGGCCTTCTGGCAGGCTTATAAATAAAACCCTAAAATTTATACGCTTATATTATTAATATAATTATATACGTATAAGGTTTATAAATTTTAATTCCTTTGGGGGTATATTATTAATAAAACGTATTTTTATTTTAATTATTTAATAAATATTAAATCTATTTAAAATTACCTATCGGTATTTTTTTAGCTTTTTACCCTTATACATAATTTCGTTAATAATTTCCTTTATTTTTATTTTACCTGCCAATTTTTCCTATAAGGTTATTTTTATAAATTATAATATTTATAATACCTCCGTAATCGTTAATCCGTAAGACCTTTTTATAATTTTTACAAGTTATTTTTTTATTATCTTTTAAACAATTAGGTCCGTAAACTTTAGGGGGTCCTTACGCTTATTCCCTAAGGGCGCCTTTTTTTCCTTTTATATATTACGTTTTATTTTCTCCTTTATCGCGCCCAATGCTTTTTTATAACCAGGATCCTTTTCTTTTCCTTTGGCGCCTTTTTTTTCCCTAACCGCTGTAACCTTATCTTCCATTCTTACTTTTTTTAAAGGCCTGCCTTATCCTTTTTTAATTTCTTTTTAATTATAATTAAAAACCGTCTACGCCGTTTTATTATAAATATTAATAATAAGGGCTTTTATTATTATTTCCGCTTTTATATTCTCCCAATTTTCCTACAAGTACTTTTTAACTATTATTATTTTACCTTTTATTATAATAAATAATTAATTATTTTAAATATTATCATTTTTAAGGATTTTATAAACCTTATCGGTTAGGTTTATTTATGGCTGGCGTATTTAAGGTACCTGGTTTTTTTTATTAATTAGGCCAGGCGTATTTTTTAAAAACCAGGGGTTTTTTATAATTATATTTTAGGCCTTTTATACCCGATTATACTAATCCTTAAATATTTTTATTTATTTATAATACCGTAAAAATATTATTTTTATTAATATTTTTTCCGTAATTATATTATTAAATATTTTAATAGGTCAGGTATTATATTTGCTTTTTTCGAAATCCTATCCTGGTGTTTAATAAAAGGGGTATTTATAAAAGACTTTATTAATTCGATTTTAAACGTTTTATAAATAATTATATAATATATGGTTATTTTTTAAATATTAATAATATTTTATTACCTTAATTTAATACTGGGGCCTTTTATTAAAACTGGTTATTAATATAAAAAGTGCTTATACCTTTAAAATCTTTAAAGGGATTATATTAATTTTTTAGGGGAATTCGGCCTAAATATAATAAAGTCCCCGTATATAATCCCGTTTAATTTAATAAGTTTAATTAGGATTATACTTATAATGGTTTTCGTATTAAGGCTTATTTTTTTTAATTTTACCATTATTTAATACCAATTTTATTTTTTCGCCTATTTTTTAATTTAATAATATATATATATTAACCACGCTTAAAGTATTTAACTTTTTAATTAGGTTTTATTTAATTATTTTGGGTAGGATTAATCGGTTAATAAATATTTTATCGCTTCCTTATAATCGGAGCGCGGGCGGTAAATCGCGGGGGTCGGTTTAATTCCTTTGGGCTATTTTAATTATATTATATTGGTTAGTTTATTAAAATTAGGGTTCGATAGGGTTATGCGCGGTTTCCTTAGCGCGGGCGGCGGTCCCTTTTTCTTCCTATTAAAACTTATTTCCGAACAGCTTTATTATTTTTTTGCGCTAATCCAGGAACGCTTTAAGCTTTTGGAGAAATTCCTTATGGGTTCCGAGGTATAGGTCGTTATTTATAATCCTTATAAAATTATATAATTAAGCCCACGATATATTATTAAAGGCGTTTAAAAATACGTTTAATAAAATAATATTATTAATATAACCCGTGTGGTTTTTTTTATATTAAGCGAGCCGGCGTTTCCACCCCGCGATATATAACCATTATTAATTAATATTTTTCGTAGGCCAGTTTTGGTAGGCGAAGCGCTTTAAATTTATTATATTACGGCCTTCCTAAAAGGTATTTTTACTTACGAATTCCGTTTTTAAGGCCCTTTTTACTTTAATCCATATTTTTCCTATAACGAGTAATTCGACTGGTTCGGTATAAATATTAATATAATATTATATAATATAATTTATTTTTTATATATTATTTATAAATATTACCTGTTTAAATATTCGATTTAATTAATACGTATATTAAAAAATATCGTTTTCCTTAAATATTACGCTTTTCTATATACCAGGGAGCGGTAATAATAATCGGACCATAATATATTAATTTATTTCGTAGGGATTATATTAACCAGCACTGGATATTACTTTTATAAATTGGCCGAGGAATAATATTCGTTTTATTTTTTAAAATATTAAAAAAATATTCGTATTATATTTTGCCCGGGGCATTGGTATAATAAAAGTTTTTAATAGCGGGATCTTAAATAAGGGAAGGTTAAAAGGCGATCGCTCGGTTTTTTATTTATATGGTAAGGTTTAAACTTCGCTGGCGCTTTCGGGTATTTTTGCTTTTAAAAATTATTCTTAGGCCTAAGGCCTATTTATAAGGCGTTTTTTACCTTCCTTTACCATAATAATATTCTGGTAAAAAAGCCTTTACCGCGCCTTATTTTAAAAATATAATATAATAAATTTAAATAATAGAATAACTTTTTAAAAAATAAAATAATTTATAAAAAATGGAAAAAATTATAAGAGTTAGGATTTAAACAGGTTTTTAAAGGGTAATATAATATAGGATTATTTTTCCTTAGCCCTAGGCTGGAGAAGTATAAACGGTCCCTTAAAATTAAGGATAATGGTAATAATAATGTTTTTTAAACCTTTTAAATATAATTATGGGATTTTTATAACTCGAAATAAAAAACCTATATAACCTTTTTAATAATTACCTTCCCATTTTCCGGGTATTAGTGCTATTCTTCCGGGGCCCTAATAGGTCTTATCCCTCATATCCCGCGCCTTATATTAAAAGATTTTAGGCTTTATAGGCATACCGTTTTACCGTTTTTTTTAATCGCCTTACCCCTTATTATTAATTAATCCGTTTTTGGTAATTATTAATTTGCCGGCTTTTTATAAGGCCAGGCGTAATATTAGTTAATTTATTTAGGTTAAAAGGCCTCGCTTTACCTTCCCCTAAGCTTTAAACCTTTTATAACTTTTTTACCGTATATTTATCCCCCTTTTTGGCCGCTTTTTTAGGTAAAGGAAATTAGGCGCCCTCGGAGGGGGTGGGGAATTAACTATGGTTTTATAAATGGGAGCCTAAAAGTTTGGCGTTTATAATCCATAAATTATTATAATCGCCATATTTCCTTTTAATTACGGTCCGATTATAATAAAACGTGGGACCCCTAAACTTTTCCTAAATAAGTTTAATTCTCGAGATTTTTTTTTCCTTTTTTTTAATAAGGCCTATATAGGATTACCCTTATACCAGATTTCTTAAAAGGGGATCGACCTTAATTTAAACGGGCGATTAATATTTTTTTAAGCCTTTTAAGGAATATTTCCCCTAATATTTATTAGGTTGGGCACGGGGTTTAATATTAATAATAAAAAATAAAACTTAATTTAAAAAACGGTAAGGGTTAGGCCTTTATTCGAAGAATAATTTAATAATTATAAAAAACGGTATCCATTTTTCCCTATATTTTAAAACGCTTAATAGCTTTAATCCTTCCTTTTCTTTATACTTTTTAAAAAGCGGTAAAGGTATTTTATAATTCTTATTTTTTGCTTACGGGATTTTAGCCGGGATTATATAAATTATCCTTTTGCCATATAAGTTTTGGGATTTTTCGCAACCGTAATAAGCCCTTATAAACCAAGCCCGATTATTATATACTTTTTCCTGCCTATAAATAAAATATTAATATTATTTAATTTTGCCTGCCTTTTTTTAAATCGGTTTGAAATGCCTCCGTAATCTTTACCTTAATATTATTATCCCCTTAACCGGAATTATATAAATTATTCCTTTATTATATAATTTTTGGGATTTTTTTTATAACCGTAGGTAGGGTTATAATATGGGCCAGTTTAAGGGCGCCTTATTTAGCCCTTAAGCTTTTACGGTAATTTTAACCAGCCCTAATTATCCCTTTTTTTTAGGACTTCTTTTAATAATATAAGGGCATTCCTATTATTTTCCCCCTTATTTTAAGTTTAACCGGAATTATATAAATTGCCTTTCCGTTATATAACTTTTAAAATCCTTTATAATTATAATGCCCTTGGAGCTTAAACTGGGCTTATAAAAATATTCCTTTTATTTAAAAATAAGATTATAATCCTGCTTTTTTTTATACGCATTAACACTTTTAATAATACCTTCCTTTATTACTTTTATAGCCAAGCAAATAAAGGCTTTTTTATTATATTACGCCTTAATTTTACGCCGGATTTCCGTAATATAATGGGGGTTTAATTATTTATTAATCTTTATTATTTTATTTATAAGGGTATAATAAGGGTGTATAATTTTATTTAATATTTAAAGCCTAATCCCTTTTTGGCCTTTCCACCGTAATTATATACGCGTTTTTAACCGGTACCGGGCCTATTTCGAAATCGAATTCTCGTTATTTAATTTTAGCCTTTATAAATTTATAATATTACCAGGGTAATCCCATAATATTATAAAATTTCCGCATTATTTTTTCTTTTCGAGGATATATTCCCTAGTTCCTCCGTAATAGTAAATCGTTTAAAATATAGGTGGTTGGTTTTCGAAAGGCCCTTAAGCTCCGTATATTATACAGGTCTGCCCAGCTTTATTTACTGCTGCCCTTAATTTATTATGCTTGCTTTATTTTAAGGGTAATTTATTTTTAGCCGAATATTATACTTTGCCACCGTAAAAAGAAAACTGCCCCCCTTAAAAAATATAGCTTGCGCGATTTTTTAGGTTTTTACAGCGCAGTATATTGGTCGGTCTTTAATTTTATTATAATATAAATATCCGCTTTCGCTTTTTATAATATAAGTATTATAAACTCCTTACCGGTAAACCATAAAAGGGTTTTTCCACCTTAATATAATAATTTACGCGAATTCTTATTTATATTTATTAATATAATTCCGTACAGTATTATTCCTTAATTATAATTATTAACCCAAATTAATTAGGGGGAGAGAATAATAAAGGAATTCCTTAAATCTTAATCCCAAAAAACGCAGGCTTATTACTAAAACTTAAATTCGTAAGTCCTGGTTAAACCTCTAAAAAATATAACGGGGAATAGGTTTGGTAACCTCGCTATATAATCGGTGTTTAAAACTAAGCTATTTGGTTTGGTTAAACCTTTAATTGCCTATTTAAAAGTGGCAATATTTTAAAAAACATGGAATAATCCTGTATAGGATTATTCCTAAACCATAATATAATATTTGGGGGAAAATATAATATATTAAATAATAATTATATTTTTATAATTAAGTTTTTACCGCTATGGTTTATTACCCTTTTAAAAGTCCCATAAGTCCCGGGGGTTCTTTTGGCTTTTTATATAATCCTGTACAGGATTATTTTAGGGCTTTAAATTAATTATTTAAGTAATTATACCGGGCGCCGGTCTTTGGTATAAATGCAACGGGGGATACCTCCGGCACCGCTATACCATTAAATAATCCTGTACAGTATAATTTTTATTCTGGTAATAATAAAAGGATTAATTACGGGATAAAAAAATTATGGTTTAATTTTAAAAAATTTATAATATCCCTTATTCCTTACAAGAGCGTAAACCCTTATAATAAGCAGGAGCTTAAAAGGCCGCCCCACTATTATTATTATTTCCTTTAAAAGCTTTACCTCGGCCACCCCCTCGATTATAAACGCCAAAAAAACCAAACCTTTATACCGGTTATATAAAAGGCCTAATTAGGCCGGGAATATTTTTAGCCCCCAAATTTAAAATATTTATAATTTTTAAAAAATTAAGGCCGCCGAAAATAATTTCGAAATAATCCTTTTAATATTTAATATCCTACTCCTATACCATATTATTAAATAATTTTTTAATACGGAATTTTTTATAAGGGGTATAATTATTATAAAAAGGATCGGAGTTTAAAGTTAATATATATTTTTTAAAATTTTTATTTTCGGTTATATAAACCTTACCAAACCAAAAATAATTATTATATTTATTCCTGGTATACCTAGGAACGGAAATATATTTAAAAAAAGGGAATATATAATAAATAAAAATATTAGGCTTTTAATCCTAAAAATAATTCGCCTACTCGAAGGTATAATACTCGTAAGGGTTTTTATTTATTATACCCTTAAATTATACGGCCAATACCTATTAATAAAAAAAAAAAATATAAACAATTTATAATTTGCCCTAGGAAGTTTTTATATAGGATAAGAATAATAATAGGCCGATTAACCCTTTTATATAATATAAGGGCCAGGCTGGTAATTTTAAAAAGGGTTTTAAATATATTTAGGTTAATATATATAGCCATATAAATATAATTTAAAAAAGGGTCCTTAAACAGGCCAAATTAAAAATAATAAAGGATATTTTAAAAAAATAATAATAATTAATCCGGCTTAATCCTAAGAGGTAAAAATAAAAAAGGTATAAAGGTGGAATAAATTTTATAAACGAAATTAAAAACCGGCTTAAATCGGGTTCTTTTAATAAGGCTCGAAAATAATCTCGGCGGAAAAATACCAAACTAAAAGGCTTAAACGGTATTATATTTAAAAGGTATTTTAATTTTAAAAACCGTAACCGTACGCTGCGGTGGTTAATTTAGGAGGATTAAATTAAAGGAAAAGGCAAAAAAGGACCTCTTGAATAAACCCTAAAAAAAAGGCCCGGGTTGGTTTATTATATAAGGTTAAATTAATAAAAGGTACGAGATAATAAGGGGGATAAAGGGAACCGAATAAAGCCGCTGGAATTAATGGTTAGGTTTTAAAACACCCGATCGATACGGCCTTATGGCCTAACCGGCGAAAAAAAAAAAGTAAAAGTAATTACCAGGGAAATTAAAATTAAATAACCCTATATAAAATTAATAATTTAAAAGAAATATACCTAAAAAAGGGCTTCGGGTAATAATAAAAGTGGCGTTAATTAAAAGGGCCGCTTAATTATAAGTAAAACGCTTAATAACCCGAGTACGGCTTTTTATAATATAAGCCCCGGGCCCTTTTATAAAAGAAGGAGAAATACGAAAATAAGGGAAAGCGAAAATTATATAACGAGGTATAGGAAAAAAAGAAGGCTGGTTTATAAATATAGTAGGTTTGGAAAAACCAGGAGGTTTATTAATTATTAATAAACGCCGAATAAAAGCCAAAAGATTAGGGAGCCCCTTATAAGCCTTTTTATTATTACTTTGGTTTAAATGGGATATATTTTAAAAGGATTAGGGAATAAATTAAAAAAAAGGGGGTAATAAAGGGAGCGAGTGTTTAAGGGAAAAAGGGCTTGTAGGAAGGAAAAAAAGTAAGGAATATATAAAAAAAAAAGCACTGTAGGGAAAGGAAAGGTATTAATAAAAAATATATAGGAGGAAGGATTATTAAAGGTATAAAAGGAGAAAAAGGGAAAAAGGTTAGGTTAAAATATTTATATAATTATCCGATTAAAAATGGGAGGCCCGTTAATAATTATAAAAATTATAAAGGTTATAAGGGTAATAAGGCAAAAGGGTAATAATAGCAATGCTCGAGGAAATACCTATTTATTTAAAAAAATACCATTATTTACCTAAAACCCGTTAATATATTTAAGCCTTATAGGTATAAATACCCCCTTTTTTCCCCCTTATATTTCCTCGATTTTTTCCAAATTATATTATCTCCCAGCCTTAAATTTTTATAATATAATCCTGCTTAGCTTATTGTTTATTTTAATTTAATTTCTTATTTTTAAATTCTCTTGCCCTTTAAAAGCTTATATTACCCTTAGCCTAACCCCCGGTATGTGGTGCTTTTTTAACCCTTTTAATTTAAAAACTTTAATTTAAGCATACCTTTTATTTTCTATTATTACCTAATAAAATAAAAAAGCCTTAAATAATATTATTTTAATAATAAAAGATTATACCTTTAAAGGATTAAGGCTAAAAAGTAAAACCAGTACTTAAATACCTAAATATTAATCGGAATTTTTATTTAAATTATCCCGAAAGATAATTCTTTATATAAAAGCCCTTATTAAACCTTAACGCCTATATAAAAACCAGGCCCGTTAAGGAGGGCTAATCCCCTTATATATTTTATACGTAAATAATCCAAAGCTTTAAAAAATTGCCTAAAAAAACGTAAGCGTAATTATTAGGGATATATTTAATTTTATTGACCGCCATAAGAATAACCGCTTTCGCCAACGGTTCCGAAGGCCCATTACCATTAAAGCGTTTTTTATAAACACTTAGGTATATATATATAATATTATTAAATTATTAAAATATAATTAACCTTTTTTCCATTAATAATTAATTATTTATAAGGATTACCTCGAAATATATAACGGGGTAAATAATATTAAGTTTACGATTATGGATTTTAAACCTTTAAGGGGGCCTAAAAATATACTAATTATTAAAAACCAGGCAGCCCTTATAATTCCCTTATAATACCCGTTCTTTAAAAACTACGATCTGTTTAATATAATAAAGGCAGGGGTTAACTTTATAATAAAAGGGTAAAAAGACCCGCGAATAATTTTTATTTAAAATTACCATAGGGGTATAATACTTATTATATTCGTATTAAAAAATATAGGAAAGGATTTTAAAAGGTATATATAGGAGGTTTATATAAAATTTTTAATAATATTTTAAAATAAAACCAATAGGGGTATATTTAAAAAGTACGGCCTCTAGCCTAAGGTCCTTTTTATAATAATTATTTTTATATAAATTAGCCCCTTTTACCAATCTTAATACCTTATAATATTAAAAACGCTTAGGATTATAATTTATAAGCAAAAAATAATATGGATTTATACGCGAATAAAAAGGAAGGTTTATATTAATAAAAAGGCCCTTATATTTTAAAGGCTAAAGGATAATGAAAAGAGATTATGGTACCGCCTCCGAAAGCTAAAATTAGGCATAGGGGGAAAAGGGAAAAAAAAGTATATATTATACCCTTTCGGGCCACCGCCCAAAGATTATATAAGGCATTTTATAAATTAAATAAAGGTATTTTATATAAATTATTTAAGGTTTACCGTAAGCCTTAACCTATTAAAAAACCTCTTCGAAATAGGGTAATTATAAGGGGAAATTGGCGCTATTATTTAATATAAGGTTTTTTTACGTATAATAACGAAAGGCAATAATCCTTAGTATTATTTGGTTAATAATAAAAAATAGTAAAGCTTAAATATAAATATAAATATTACCGGAATACGTTCCTATATATTTAACGTTTATATAGGCCTTAGGCCTTTTTTAATACGCCTTAAGCTCCCTAATATTAGGGTAAATTCTATAGCTCGCAAGGGGGTAAACCCGTTTAATTTTTATACGGAAAACCAAAAGAATATAATGGAATTAAAATTGGGAAATAATATGGATTCGAACTTTATTTATATAATTAGTCCTGTATACCGAAGGCGGAAGGGCCAGGTGGCCTTAAAAGAAAAAGGGGGCAATAACCGCCCTTATAAATCTCCTAAGGGAGAATATATATTACCGGAATAAAAGCCTAATTTATTAAAATTATTTAAATTATTATTACGCACCCTTTCCTTTTTTTTTTATCCTTCGTATATTTTATTACGCGCATATCCCCCGTTAATTATTAATCGATGCCCTCGTTCCCACCCTTAAGAATTGCCTCGTTTTCCCCATATATAACTCCTACCCCTAAACGATTACCATAATCCTAATTCCCCTTATATACCAATTAGCGTTAATGGGTATATAAAGAATAATATAGGCCGTTTTTTAATATTAAATTAAATAATAATTTCGAAGTATTTAAAAAGGAGATTATTAAAAAGCCCTTACGCCGTTTATTGGTAAAAAAAAGGGCCCACCGGCCAAAAAACCCTAGGTTTTATTTTATTTAATAGTATTTATTCCGTCCCAAACTTAATATATAATTTACCCATACCGAGAATTTCCCAGGGTGGGCTATTATTAAAAGAAATATTAAATAAAAGGCTACGGAAAAGGAAAAAAAAAAAAAGGCTCGAAAAAGGAAGGCGGTTAAAGTAAAAAATACGGCCTATAATATTAAATATGGCCAGCGCCGCCGATTTAAAAGGATTAGAAGGGCCCCTTAAGCTTAATTGGCTTCTAATTATATAAAAAAAGGGAATAAATGTTTTATTTTTTATTTTATAAATCGTTTAAAGCAAAGCTTAAATACCATTAATTAAAATAAACCCTTCGGGGAAAATAAAAATTAGGGCGTAATAAAATCGATAAAAATAAAACTGTATAATTTTATTTAATTATAATAAAATAAAAAAGGGAATCCGTACTTATTATAAAAAAATAATTAATAATATATAAAGGGTAAAAAAACGGATAAATTGGCAATATTAATAAAAACCAGAAAACTTTTCCTAAAATTTTTCGGACCGCGGGGCGCGGTTTTTTATTATAAATTGGTAAAATATAATGGTACGGGAGGTATTCCCCGTTATATTTATATTAAAAACCGGCGCCCGGCGCGATTATTTAAATAATTAATTTAAAGCCCTAAAATAATTCTGTACAGGATTATATAAAAAGCCAAAAGGACCCCCGGGACTTATAGAATTTTTGTAAGGATAATAAATTATAACGGTAAAAATTTAATTATAGAAATATAATTATTATTTAATATATTATATTTTCTCCCAAATATTATATTTTTATTTAAGAATAATCCTGTACAGGATTATTCCATATTTTTTAAAGTATTACCACTCCTAAATAGGCAATTAAATCATTAACCAAACCAAACAGCTTGGTTTTAAACACCGACCATGTAGCGAGGTTATTAGACCTACTCCCCGCTACAATATCGTGAAAATCGCTAATGCGATTTAAATTATTAAGAAAGTTGGTATTTTATTTCATTCGCTTATTATTTTATTTCTCTTTATTTTATTCGCTTTTTATTCTCTGTATTTTACTTTTTATTTCATTTTCATTTCTTCTATTCGCTTTTTATCCTATACCTTCTATTCTTTTATTTTTTATTTGTTTTTATTCTTTATATTTTACCTTTTATCTATTTCATCTATTCCCTTATTATTTCTTTATTTTTGTTTTCCTTTTTTCATTTCTATTTATATTACTGGCTTACTATTCTACTTTTTTATTTCTATTTTTATTACCCGCTTATTTTTCTATTTTTTGATTTTTATTTAGTCTCGCTTATTACTCTTATAGCGGTGCCGGAGGTATCCCCCGCTGCATTTGTACCAAAGACCGGCGCCCGGCGCGATTACTTAAATAATTAATTTAAAGCCTTAAAATAATCCTGTATAGGATTATATAAAAAGCCAAAAGGACCCCCGGGATTTGTGGGACTTTTGGGGGGGTAATAAACCATAGCGGTAAAAATTTGGTTATAAAAATATAACTACTATTTAATATATTATATTTTCCCCTAAATATTATATTATTATTTAGGAATAATCCTGTACAGGATTATTCCATATTTTCTGGAGTATTGCCACTCCTAAATAGGCAATTGGAGGTCTAACCAAACCAAACAGCTTGGTTTTAAACACCGACCATGCAGCGAGGTTATTAGACCTACTCCCCGCTACACTCTACTCCTTTATTTCCATATATTTCAATTGCTTACTCATTTCAATTGCTTACTCATATCGTTTGGCTTAATTGGAAAGTTTTTTAAAATTCTGAAAAACGTGGCTACTGGCTGATTTGAACTCATGCACTTTAGATTTACAGTTTTTATAAACGATAAGAGTTAACCAATTAAACTACTATACTACAACTTACGCTATTTAGTATGGGACCTTTTTTGACTTATAGCCCTTCATTCCCCCCCCCCAAATATTATATTCTTTATTATATAAAAATTATATAAATACGCGGATTTTAATTGATTTCAAGATTTCCATGAATTTATATATAAAAATCGGAGAAATAAGGGCATTTAATTTTATTTAAAACATTCCATTAATCTGTGTATAAAAATCGGAAAAATAAGCGCATTTAAATTCGTTTAAAACATTTCATTAATCCATGTATAAAAATCCGAGAAATAAGCCCATTTAATTTCTTTTTGAACTTTCCATTAATCCAGTGATAATAATGGCAAAAGTAATAAAAGAAATGGTGGAAAAGGAAAAAGCAAGGGATACATGTATTAATATTAAAAAGAAAATATATTGTTATAAACTATAATGGAATAATGTTAAAGGTCCTTTTATACCAATCTAATACCTTCGCCTGCGGTGTTTTCCCCGTACTCCCCTTTTTAAAAATATTTAAATCAAATAAAGGATTAAATAATAAACCCTTAAGCCTTTCGAAAAATAGAAAATAAATTTTAAAATATTAATAAGAATATATGGATTTTGGCAAATTAAATAATATTTACCCTATTAAATCTTTGCTAACCGTGAATTTACCTAATATAAAACTTTAAGATTATAATGTAATGTTTAAATAAAATGTTAAAAATAAAATAATATTATAAAAGAAAGCCCATATATAAAAGAATCTTTTTCTTAATATTATTTATTTCATTTTATTTTATTTAAACCGATGCGGGTAATTATGCATATGCCAAAAACGATATAATAATATGGTTAGGTATATAATTTGGCCGCCCTTAATTCTTTCCCCACCTAACAATTCCGTTTATAGTATATTTTAAAAATAAAGTATAAGCCGTAAATAAAATGGTAAAAATAAAATAAAAGCTATAATTAAAAGATAATTATTAGAATACTACTTTAGAAATTTCTATTTATTTTTATTTATTGTATTTAAGCGTATATGGCCTGGTGTGTATAGCAGGTATATTTTTACCCAAGTTAAATAATAATATGGGTAATTATATAATTAACCTAACACTAATTTTTTCCCGCCCGACGATTATATTAATAATAAATTTCAAAAATTAAGTAGAAAACGCGAATAAAAAGGTAAAAATAAAATAAAAACTACGATTAATAAATAATTATTTAAATAATATTTTATACACTTTAATTTTTATATATTTATTTTATTTAGGCGGATGCGGGCTGGTGCGTATAATAGGTATGTATTTATTAAACCCATATAATAATGTGGTTGGTTATATAATTAAACCGACCCCGATTTTGTCCCGCTGCACGATTCCGTATATAGTAAATTTTACAAATAAAGTAATCAACGCAAATAAAATGGTAAAAAGAAAATAAAAGCTGAAATCGAAAGAGAATAATGAAAATAATATTCTGGATATTTTTATGAATTTTGTTTTATTTTATTTAGGCGGATACGGCCTGGTGCGTATGGCAGCTGTGCATTTACCAAAGCCATATAATAACGTGGTTAGTTATATAATGAGCCCGCCCCCGAATTTTTCGCCGCTTAACATTCCATCCGCAGTAAATTTTAAAAATAAGATATATAATATAAATAAACTCGTAAAAATATAGGAAAAGCTGCAGTGGGAAGGCAATCTTATAAATATACTATTTCCAATTATGATTTATTTTTATTTATTTTATTTAGGCGGGTGCGGCCTGGTGCGCATGGTAGGTGTGCATTTACCAAAGCCATATAATAACGTGGTTCGTCATATGATCAGCCCGCCTCTGATTTTTTGGCCGTATAATATTCCATCCGCAGCAAATTTTACAAATAATATATATAATGCAAATAAAATCGTTAAAATATAGGAATAGCTGCCATGGAAAGGTAATATTATAAATATCATTTTCACAATTTTTATTTATTTTTATTTATTTTATTTAGGCGGATGCGGGCTGGTGCCTATGGCAGGTATGCATTTACCAAAGCTATATAATTATGTGGTTGGGCATATAATAAGCCCGCCCACGATTTTTTCGCCGCCAAACTTCATCCGTAGTAAATTTTATAAATGGTATATATAATGCAAATAAAATCGTAAAAATATAAAAAGAGTTGCCGTGGGAAGGTAATGCTGTAAATACCATTTTGCCGATTTCTATGTATTTTTAATCCTTTTAATCGGGCGGATGCGGCCAAGTTTATTACTGCCTATATATTGTGCAACAAAATCGATGGTCATATAATTAGCCCGCCCTGATTTTTTCGCCGTAACTTTTCGCCGCCCAACTCCATCCGCAGTAAATTTTACAAATAATATATATAATGCAAATAAAATCGTAAAAATATATAAAAAGCTGCCGTGGGAACGTAATGCTGTAAATACCATTTTGCCGATTTCTATTTATTTTTAATCCTTTTAATCGGGCGGATGCGGCCAAGTTTATTACTGCCTATATACTGTGCAACAAAATCGATGGTCACATAATTAGCCCGCCCCTGATTTTTTCGCCGCAGCTTTTCGCCGCCCAACTCCTTCCGCAGTAAATTTTACAAATGATATCTATAATGCAAATAAAATCGTAAAAATATAAGGAGAGCTGCCATAAAAAGGTAATATTATAAATATCATTTTTCCAATTTTGATTTATTTTTATTTATTTTATTTAGGCGGATACGGCCTGGTGCGTATGGCAGGTGTGCACCCACCAAAGCCATATAATAACGTGGTTGGTCACATGATCAGCCCGCCCCCGAATTTTTCGCCGTTTAATATTCCATCCGCAGTAAATTTTACAAATGGTATATATAATGCAAAAGAAATCGTAAAAATATAGGAAAAGCTGCCATAAAAAGGTAATATTATAAATACCATTTTGCCGATTTTTATTTATTTTTAATCCTTTTAATCGGGCGGATGCGGGCTGGTGCG